>JAGTTF010005235.1:23158-54623 GCA_019095985.1 Streblospio benedicti | reverse complement strand
AGCATTCCTGTAGTTTAAAGTAGGCTGTAATATATATATAAAGTTGCACTGGACTAAGTTAGTTCCCCTTCGTTACACACACCTTGTAAGGACTTGTTCTCTTTACTATGGCCACTGTAGGATTAGTGAACCAGTACACTTTAGTACTGGGTTAAGAGACATTAGGTCTCAGTTCTATCCTAGGCAGCTGTACGGGCAGCAAGGTAGGGGCTCGGCAACCCTAAGAAAACATTTCCTTCTGAGCACCAGCCCGTGGGAATAGGCCCTCAAAAAACATCTTCCTTCTGAGCACCAGCCCGTGGCTGGAGGACCGAAGAAGAGGTCACAAGAAGCGATACACAACGAGAAGTCAGAAGAGTTGGTAACAAAGTTCTGGCACACGCGCGTCCATCCCAGCTGGGTGGCCGTGGAAGTGAGCGCACGTCGTCTCACCTGGGACGCCTCGTGGGCTTATAGCCTATAGATAATGATGACTAGATTATTTATATTGAAAGATAGAGATGGGAAATTCATTATTGGGTGGTTTGTGTAAATGTTACATGTGTTTGCTCGGAAGGAAATCACATGACTCCCCCTCTGCTTTGCGTAGCTTTGAGTGCTGGCAGAAAATCTTACAACAGTTTTGACGGAAAGGTTGCCAGGTTGACGAGTTGACCAGTTACGACACATGTTTGTAAGAAAATGGATCAGTATGGGATATAGACTATTTTAAGTCAAAGATAGATTGAATATGTTTCGTGTCATGGACACATCCTCGGCAAAAATAGTTTTAACTGTACTATAAATATGAATGTATTTGTACGTATACAGTTGTATATAGTACTACCATTGGTGTACTTATTACTACGTGTAATAATTTTTCATTTTTGCTGAGGATGTGTCCATGACACGAAATATATTCAATCTATCTTTGACTTAAAATAATGTCTATGTTCATTATGGGATAGTTTATTTAAATTTAACGATAAGGCTAAGAGATGCTTATTCAACATTGACCAGTGCACACACATCCCGTATATGTTTGTTTAAACCATCATAGCACAGCTAAACCTGAGCCAACGATAGTGTTTGAGGTGTCAAAATGAAGCTACTTACTTATATTTAAAATAGAGTTTAATGTGTCAAAATAAAGTTACTTACCTTTTAGTAAGGTTATCACAATTTTTATGATTCATTAGAATTACATACTCGTAACCTATGATCACTCTATGTCATATCGGCTGGTGGTTTAATCAGCAGGCCTTGATACTCAGGTTCTCTATGGTCGTTTTGTTATGAAATAACGCATGCACACCCATACCGTAGGTGGCGATATTATGCGATTTTAACATGCTTATTTACATTAGATCTTACTTGGAAATTTCTTTTTACAATTTGGCGTAAGGAAAAAAATCTTGTTCGTATTCCGAAGATGTTTGGATCCTATTTTCTTTTTCTTTTATAAAAAAGCATACGGGATGTGTGGCCTAGAAGCCCTGTGTGAAAGGGTCTAGTACTGAATATTTGCAATAAATAGAACTCATATCCTTTTAATACACTGTGTGGAAGCGAGGTGGGTTGCGATCGCCACCCGCATCACCATCCAGACTAACCCAAAATGTAAACAATTTTATACGAGCATTTTTCTCACTGAAACACGAACTATTTGTTTAAATCTTAGCATGAGATGTTATTTCATTTTGATAATTTACCCAAAGACACCCAAAACAAGAGAATTTAATGCTTAATTTAGCTATTTGAGATTTCTTTTTCACTCCGACTGATGTAGGTAACTTTTATCAAAGAGGAGGGTGACGGATCGTAAAAAGGTTCTTTGTGAGGAGGGTGGCACTTATCTTATCTACAACTACGTGTTATGTTTGTACTTTTGGGGCAGTATTGGTGAATTCAAGGGGGGGGGCACACTTGGGTGGCTGTTTGAGTGAGATTTGTGGTCTTTACAAGATTAATACCCTTCAGTTCATGCATGTACTACCATCACAACACCGCATTAGCATGTACTGTCAAGGAGGCTATATTCCACCATTAAAATCATCTTTGAATGAAATTAATTAATGAAATAATGCTTTTTAAACTGCCCCCAAGCATACACACACACAATCAGCAAAAAAGGGATGCATGACCTTTTCGCGTGAAAAACTATTGCAATAACTAAAAAGTTTTATTTTTTTTGGCTAGCAACTACCCACATATAACAGAGCCACTGAAGCTTGAAGTATTCATATGAGCAAATAATGTGTGTATACTTCCTTGTGACTTATAGGCACAATAAAAAAAAAAAAACTAATATGATTTTACAACCCCCAACCTCTAAAATTGATATTTTTCATTATTTTTATTTCGTTTAGAAGTACACCCCAGATTTTCACAGCCCACCTTGACCCAGGTTAATGTTATCTTCCAAACCTTTGAAAACTTGCATTAACTGCACAGTAATCTAAAATCGTCATCTGCTTATTTGAGATTTGTGTATTATCCATTCCCACAATGCGATAATAAAGTAATAGCCACGGAGAAGCAATTAAAATTCCTCCGGAAATTCCTCAGCCGGGGCTATACGGGGAGAAGCTATTAATCACGCCGGCTGAGCAGGTGGCGGCGGCGGCGGGTCGGTCATCGAGCCAGAACGAGGGGCGCGTAGTTGGGGGGGATCGCTATTTCATAAAATCAAGGCGGTACACCTACGATAATCCTACACTCGATAAAGCGTTCAGTCGAGCCGCGCGTAGTAGGAAGCTTGATGCGCGCTAGCTACGCCATCGAGATCGTGGTCGGCGGGGATCGGCAGCGGGGTCGTCGGATCGCTATTTCATATACGGTACACAAGCGATAATCCTACGCTCGATAAAAGCGTTCAGTCGAGCGGCGTAGTAGGAAGCTTCATACGCTAGCGCGCCATCGAGATCGTGGTCGGCGGGGATCGGCGGGGGTATAATCGCTATTTCATATCTGGTACCGCGATAATCCTACACTCGATAAAGCGGGGTCGTCGGTATAATCGCTATTTCATAATACGGTACCGCGATAATCCTACGTTCGATAAAGCGCGGGGTCGTCGGTATAATCGCTATTTCATAATCACGGTACGCGATAATCCTACGTTCGATAAAGCGGGGGTCGTCGGTATAATCGCTATTTCATAATACGGTACGCGATAACCCTACGTTCGATAAAGCGCGGGGTCGTCGGGGCTATTTCATAATACGGTACGATCGCTATAATCCCACACCCTTTCGATAAATCCCTATACGTGATAAGCGATTAAAATTCCTCATAAGGGGCTATACGGGAGAAGCTATTAATCACGCCGGCTGAGCAGGTGGCGTCGGCGTCGGAGGCGTCGGATCGGCTATTTCATAGCTGAGTCGCTAGTTCAATCAAAAATTCAGCGACAAAGCGGCTATACGGGAGAAGCTATTAATCACGCCGGCTGAGCGGGTGGCGCGCCCGGTGGGGAATAATAATCGCCAGCGGATATCGTCGGTATAACGCTATTTCATAATTAGACTGCTCAGATACGTCGTCGCCCGTTCGGCGTTTCAGCCAGGAAAAGTCACACTATTTAACCATAATCGCTATTTCATAAAATCGGTACCGATAATCCTTTCATACCCGATTTCGATAAAAGGCGTGTTAGCGCGGGGTTCCATCGCTATTTCATAATCGGTAATAAAATAATTGACGGCCCTAGCGATTTTAACACCGCTATGGTCGGTATAACTCCCCGCTATTTCATAATACGGTACCGCGATAATCCCAACGAGTTTAATAAAAGCGGCGAAGACCTATAAAGAATAATCGCTATTTCATAATATATTACGTAGATAATCCTACGCTCGAGAGTCGGGGGGTCGTCGAAACCCCAACGCCTATTTCTATAATATGGTAATAATAAATCCCCCCCCCCGGGAGCCATTCGGAGGGGGCAGGCGCCGGGGGGCTAAATCGGGAGGTATTAATCCCCCTTCACAGCCGTTTGGTAATAAATCGGGCGGTAATAATCCGGCCAGTGCCGTATCCGAATAATCTCACGGACACGCTAAAACGGATAAAACAAAAAATACAGTAGAGGGTATAAAACGCGCAATGCAAAAATTCAATAGACTGCAATCATTCTTTAAAAGTTAACCCTATAAAATTCTATACGTAAGCTATTAATCAAGCCCGGGCTGAGGTGGCGATATTAAACGCATTTAATAATCGCCAGACCAGTGGGTAGAGATTCCAAATGATTGAAGCTAGGGCCGCCGGGATTAGACTGCTCAGCTCGTCTCGCCCGTAGTAGCCAGAGACCGCCGTCAGTACCACCGTAACACATTAACCATGACCGTCGCCCGCGCCGCACCGATCCGAGACCCGATAGAGAGGCTCTCCTGGCGTGTTAGCTAACGTCCGGCGTTACAAATAGCGTTTAATAAAGCGTTGACCGCCCTAGCGATTTTAGACGCCGCTATGGTCCCGTATCCCAACTCCCCGCTCGAGCCGTTAGACATGTACTTGGTAATCTCGTTAGAGAGTTTAACGAGACGACAAAGACCTATAAAGAATGGTCGGCGTATATTACGTAGTGCGCTTTTTTAGAGTCGTAGAGGTCGACAAACCCCCAACGCCTCTCTCTTTAGAGAGGCAATATTAAAACTGTCCCCCCCCCCGTCGAGCCGTTAGGCGGCGAGGCGACCCCTTGATCGACGGGGGTGGTCTCTAGAGGTAATACACCCCCTTCACAGCCGTTTGGTAATCTGGTTCCCCGTATATTATCTAGGCTCGAATTATATAACCGTCGCTAGCGTTTTTACTCGATATACGAATCGAGAAACTGGAACGCCGTTTGAAAAAAAAAAATACTCGACTAAAAATTACCGGCCGAAAAATGCGATCCGTTAAATATTATAGGAGTCACCAGAGTTATAAGGTAGGGGGGCCGCAGCTGTCGCCGGCGGATAGAAAAAAAAGCCGCCCGAGCTATTTTACATCAAAAACGCCCGCCTCTTAGTAGCGCACGCCTCGGGCGCGAACGCGATTCGAAGATCTATAGAAGGCCGCCGGAGCTATTAGCGGCCTCTTAGTAGCGCGCACCACCGAGCGCGCGTAGCCGCTCAAAGATCAGAAGAAAAAAACCCGCTCGAGCTATTTTAAACGCTCTCTGCCGGCGCCTGGGCGCTCCCCCATTAATCGCCGACGGTCCTCGGGGAGGGGGACTTCGTTTAGAAAAAAGAAGCTCTTTTTATATTTATTAGAAATCTCTAGAAAAAAAAAGAGCGGGGTCCGTGTACAAAAGTATAAAAGGAGCTCCACTAGCTCAGGTATTATCATTCAATCGCATACATCAGACGGTTGCGCATTGCAGCGACACGTTTTAATACGTATAACATAATGAAGAACGCGCCGCTCCTTTACCACCAATTTGTTTTGTTAGAAGAAACATTCCGTCACCATGAAATACCGTTACAAGAAATGGGATGGTATTATGACTCCTTTGTACCATCGCAGAAATACGATAATTCAGAGGAACTGAAGTTACATATAATCAAAGGTGGTTCATCATTTTTTAACGGATTTGTAAACGCTTGCCAGGAAGCCAATCTCAACGAGTTGGTCGTCAGCTTGACAAAGGAAGACATTCACGCGTTGTACAGATTTGTATGGATATGGTCTGAAGACCAATGTATACAATGCCGGGGGAAAAGTTGGTTTACCAGCAAAGAAGATTGCGCCGCAGAAGCCAGGAAAGCAAGACCCAAGTACTATACCTTCGATGGACCGGATGCTCCAGAAATGATTTTAGGATTGGAATCAACGTGTCCGTGTTTCATACATAACATAGACGATTTCAAAATTATAACTCCAGAGTGCTTTTGCTTTAAACCAAAAATTCCAGAACAATTTGAAAATAAAGAACGTATTACTATGGATGGCTTAAACATTGTTAGAACTATATCTACGACCCCAATGTCTAGTTACTTGATAAAAGAATCGTCAGAATGTTTTTCCAGCAGTGAGACATCAATATACCTAGCCTATCTTCAGCATAAAAGACATATGATGAATTTTACATAATTATTTTTATATTTCCGTGTTACCTACAAAATAAAGTTAAATAAATACGGTTTGTTTCACGTTGATGGCTTCTTTGTTCGCACTACATACAAGTAACAGCATGAGAAGGGGCATCGCGTGTTAAAATTTAAATCGATAAAATTTGATAAATATTTCAGTTATATATGGCGGGGACCGGGTTTAGACGACCGACGGGGGTACCCCCCCCCCCCCCCCGGCGGGGGTTAAAAACAAAAAAACGTACGAATACTCGCCGAGGAGGGGGGAAAATATATTTTTTTTAGAAATCTCTCTATACAAAAAAAAGCGGGGGGACATCGTTAAGTCTTTTAGAATAAGAAAACGTTTTATATTTATTAGAAATCTCTGGGGGACATCGTTAAGTCTTTTAGAAAGAAAAGAATGAGAAAACGCGTTTTATATTTATTAGAAATCTCTTTAGAAAAAAAAGAATCTCTATACAAAAGCACGAACTTAACAAAAAATCTACGTTTCCAGAATCTCTATAAAAAGTACAAACTTAACAAAAAAAATCTACGTTTCCATAATCTCTCTCTCTCGTACAAACGTCGGAGCTAAGACGACGGGGGAGCCGACTCGACTCATTCGCAGCTGGCGGTCGTTTAAGCTAATGGGACCACTTTTACTCATTCCAGCGCCGCGCGCCGCACTGGACATCACAGAAAAATTGAGAGACACACAGCTGACAACCGTTTATACTCCGCTTTCGTCTTTACGAAAGCGAACCAAATAATCTCTAAGAGAAAAAAAACTAAGGCGATCGTCGCCTCGAGTAGCACCCATCGCGTTTCATTCTTATTTCTACACCAGTCTACTAAAAAACTTAACAACGTAATAAAATATACCCTAACGGGATCTAAAAAAAACTAAAACTAAAAAAACTAAGGCGGACACCGCCTCGAGTAGCACCCATCACGTTTCATTCTTATTTCTACACCAGTCTACTAAAAAAAACTTAACAACGTAATAAAATATACCCTAACGGGATCCAAAAAATCTAAAACTAACTAAGGCGGACACCGCCTCGAGTAGCACCCATCACGTTTCATTCTTATTTCTACACCAGTCTACTAAAAAAAAACTTAACAACGTAATAAAATATACCCTAACGGGATCCAAAAAAATCTAAGAAAAAACTAAGGCGGACACCGCCTCGAGTAGCACCCATCACGTTTCATTCTTATTTCTACACCAGTCTACTAAAAAACTTAACAACGTAATAAAATATACCCTAACGGGATCCAAAAAATCTAAGAAAAAAACTAAGGCGGACACCGCCTCGAGTAGCACCCATCACGTTTCATTCTTATTTCTACACCAGTCTACTAAAACTTAACAATCTCTCTCTCTGAGGTATCAAACTATGAGAAAAAGTCTTAAAAAAAAGAATCGTTCACTTCGCTTATCGCGGGTCTAAGAGAAAAAAAAACACAGTTCACTTCACTTATCGGAGTCTCCCCCACGCCTTTTTCAAAGCTTCGGGGGAAATGGAGGTGTACATCTACTGATCATATGGAAGTTGAAACTATCACTGTGGTTCTGAAACATCAATTTCTGAAGTCAACACATACACCCAGATTCAATAGAAACAGTGTAATTATCATCTGCTTTAACATTTAGTCATTGCTACATGTACACAAAGAGAAGATCATAAACAACCCCAATCAAAATTAAAAGAGCTTTCTGTTCTATAAGGATAGGGAAATGGAATGCACATGCCTTTACTTAAGAGCTTGGTGATGGTGGTAGTGTACCACAGTTCGAGTCTCAACTATGGATAGACTTGAGAACGTATCCTCTAACATAAAAAGTTCCTGGTGCCGTAACACCAAAGTAGTTGTTCAGCCCTATCTACGGGGTTGTTTTATCTGTGAAGTAATTAACATAATATATTTCATCCATCAAGAAGACTGTAATAACTATGTCCTATGTGTTATGTAAGTGGCAGTAGGTCACATTTTATGTAGAATTGTCTTTTTTGCCCTAATCTCTAAATGTAGGGCTTCACAACAATGTCAGGATATTTCGGTTTAATGGAGCCTGGCTGGGATGGATCCTACATAAGTATCCCAACTGTTTGATGATGCTTTTCAATCAAATTTCTGAAGTTCCACTGGTCCAATACCACCTTTGTGTAACAAACAGACCTTATTGTTGATGTAAACAAATCTATGCTGTAATATCAACCACGTGTCAGCAGATGTTTCAAAGCATAGTCTTCCAAGGCAAGCTCATGTGTTCCCTTCCATACAAATTCCTGTACAATACTATAATAAACTATATTCGTATATTAAACTACTGGTATAACAAAATTTACTGATCAGACACTTGGCTCATGTATGTAACCCAAGTATGTGATAAATGATAAGCCACATCATTTGAATACACTGGACACTCCAACCTAAGTGTCTGGCCACGTCCTTTCAGACTGAACTCCAGCATGAGGCTCACCTCAAGCCGAACTTGATATATTGTACAATGCGAACTGACTAAAATTGAACTCACGATATGGTCAATATAGGACTCTAGAGTATAGATGCAATACAAGTCTACCAACATTCATGTTTGGATAACTTAGGCTGTAGCTCTGTCACTGCATGCATACATTTATGCTATGGGTAATTTTTCCTACTTAACATATTGTTTTAGTCATCTTGCACCGTACTTGGTTATTGGCATAGTGCAACATTGAGATCCCACATTGATGAACCAATGCGAAGGTGATGACTCATTGCCTGGCTCTAGATGGCAGCCGAGCAAGCAGACCAGCTCCTGAACACAAACACGATTTTCCTCCTGGGGGTGATCACGGGTCTCAGGACGAAACCCTCTGCCGAGCTGAACTATCTAGGAACCTGTCATCTCATGAGAGATCTATCTAGATTATGATTCTTTTTACCAATTGGTAGCTGGTTTGGGATATGTCTGTGGATAGGACATCTTGTCTATGGTATTCATCTTTGTACTTTGAATATGATTTTAAGCAATAGAGGGATTTTAACCATGTAGCAATCATTTAGATGCAAAGATAATGTAAAGCTTGAGTATACCTCCAATACATTAGATGTTTTTCAAATAGTAACCCAGCTTTAAATATTGACATTAATATAGGTGGGGAACAGTGTATAGATGTCTGAATCATATAACATTACAATGAGGACAGAAATAGACAATCCAAGCTAAAAACCAAAGCAATGTAGTTTAAGGCTTTGTTCACCGCATTGCTACTTAATGGGATGGGGTTCTCTCTGATTGGGAGAACATAATTATGTCTAAGATTATCAATAAGACAGCCACAAGCTTTGAAAATGTATTATTCATATAGTGGAACTCTGAATTATGATCACTGCTATAAAGAGACTATAATAAGACCATTCCTCATGATCCCAAAAGAGACCATCCCAAACCTCTGTAACTCTATTGAGACTTCTTTCTATTAAAAAAAACCTCTCAGTGGTCAATATTGGTCAATGATGGAATCAAATAGTTAATAACAGAAGAGGTTGACTCATATCTTTTTTATTTTTTACATGTAATGATTCATTTATTTATTTTGATGAGCTCAGGCTAATTGCTATTACTTGGAAACACTAAACCCTACGTTTCCTGAATAACTGTCCTGTTGAACACGGGACCATTATGTATAATTTCTAATATATATATTTTACTCAAGAAATCTTACATTGTACGTTATAACTACATGTGGTTGTAGGTCAGTTAATATGCTTTAGTACCATAACCATCCTAATGTATCCAATGTAAGGAGAAAGCAGTTTTCTTGACAAATTCTATCAAAATACACTTTTCAAATCACAATGTCCTGATGTTTTTAGTTTCGCATTTTTTCCAAAATTAAATTCGTTATTGTTAATTATCCGCAAGGTATACTTTGGTATACTTCAGGATTTGTGTTTTCTAGATTTTTATCTATCCCACCCATTTTTTACTTGCTTTGGGTGACTGTTTCGATTAACAAACCGTGAAGTATCCCATTGCACATTGCTGTCTAGACAAGCTGTGATTTTAGGCGAGTGAAGCTAATGTGAGTGAGTAGCACGTCTGCGCTACGAAGCAATGTGCTGTTTTGCTTCCCAGAGAGTTGAGAAAGATATAGTGTGATAAGGATGCTGCCAATGACGCGGTGCACTTGACGTAACAGTGCCATTGAAAATATTTGTCTGTGTAAATTCTATAGTGTATACATTACATCAAACGTGGTTCAATGAACAACCCATATTATATCATAAATGGAGTCAAACTACTTACACACATGTCAAGTCTTGGTCGTAGGAAGTTTGATGTAATTTGAAGTAGTTTGATGCAGTCATGTTGGTGTAGACAGGTTTAGGGACAAGACGGATCGTCGGGACATAATTTAAACAATCATAGAGCAGCATTCAGTGCATAGATCTAGAGTGATACTAGAGTGATACTGTACGTCACCTCTGTTTCAAAAGTGTTCTGGTCACGATCTATTATATTGATGTTATCTAGGGATATGTGATGGCTCTCTCTGTCTGGTTGATGTAGGTGTAAGGAGACGTTCGAGGAGGTGCTGCTGGGGCGTCTATGCTGGTCAAATCTGGTCTTAAGGGTCTTTGATGTTTCATCCACGTAGGAGCTACTACATCCTTCAGAGCCTGATCCACCACAGTTAATTTGGTAAACCACACCACAAACGTCTTCTTTCTTGGCTTGGCCATACACATCAGGCGCCTCAAGCCCGACCTCAATAAGAACGTGGGGGCCGCCGACCTGCCAGCCATCTACATCAACATCCTACCAGCCTATGCCGATGACATTACACCACGATCACGTGATGATTAGGCAGTTGGCAGACTGAAGAAGGACCGGGAAGGTCCGAAAGGCTATCAATGTGAGCTTATAAAAGCTAGCACAAAAGGATAGTTGTAGACTGTATATATAATGTAAAAACCTTGTGCAAATGAGTGTTCAATATAAGAAAGCATCTGCTAACAAAACCCCGGCGTTCCTAGTTCTGAGGCAATCATAACATACTCTACACTGTGTACAAACTAGTTACTTGTAAATTAAGTGAGTCTAAGTAACTTATCCAGGGTGACTAAAATTTATCACAATCAATTCTTAACATTTCCCATTTGAATGGTATTGAAAAGTGATTGTCTTGTACTGGTACAGTAAAAAAAAGTATAAGTACAAAGTGCCCTTAGATAATATCAGATTTGTGTTCTATCAGTAAGGCAATATGCCTGCATTTTTAAATACTATAGGAAGCAGTATTATCAGTAATTAGGAATAACAAATAATGTAATTTTAAAAGAATAGAAATATTTTATTTAAATTAATTATCTTTTACAGTGTTGCTGTGAAATTTGCGAGAAAACATGTATAGATTTGGATGACTGTGGACTTCAAGTCAAGACCTGCTGTTTTACCGTACAGACCCAGAGTTGCCAACCTCAAAATTTGAAATTTCTGAATCCCGAGGCCCAATTTTCTGAATTTGGGTCAAAATTTCTGAATCTTACGTTTAACATGTATTTTTAACTTATATTTGAATAAGACTATTTTATAACACTGTTCTGTGTTTAGAAGGGTCAATGGACAGTAAAAATCCACATAAACGTGTAATTAACTTGGTTTCAACATATTTGATTAAAAATAAATTCAAAGGTTTGGACGATGGTCGTCCTACTTTTCACAAAAAAACGTTCAAAGTAAGGAAAAATCAATGACAAATGTACGTGTTGTTTTTTAATTTGAACAATTTTATTTTAACTAAACTAAACGTCCGATGTTTCTCCTTCTTCTTCTCCTTCTTCCTCTTCGTCCACACCCTCCGCTTCATCTTCAACTACTTCTCCTTCCTCTTCGTCCACACCCTCCCCTTCATCTTCAACTACTTCTTCTCCTTCTTCCTCTTCGTACTCACCCTCCTCTTCATCTTCAACTACTTCTTCTCCTTCTTCCTCATCGTACTCCTCTTCATCTTCAACTAATTTTTCAGGGACCTCATTAGATGTCTTTCTCGTTTTATAAACCAGATATCCTATTATAGCACCAGCAGGAAGCACTAGGACTCCAAGGCTGGTACCGATTGCTACTCCCACAGCTTCAGACCCACTACCTGAAAAATAGTTGACAACACTGGTAAACAAATAACACATAAAAACATCAACAGGCAAAGTGGTACTTGTACGCATCCACAAGATCTTCACACGTCGTACCATTTCTACAGGGGTTGGAAGCACATTCATCAATCTCTGAAAAGAAGCATGAACATAAGAACTCTATGCCAAATCCATCAGGCCGTCGGTCCTAACCGAATATTTTGACTCATGTCCGACAAATATTAGTAGTAGTTCGTTTAGGAACTCTATACCCCGTAATGTTATTTTAAGATCGGGATTTCTGCAGTATTTTACGTTAGTCCTTGCAGCAGCAGGGTGTGATCTCTTTGAAGTTCAAATTCGGTCTTTTCCTGGTAGTGGCAGGTGCGCTCGGCTTGTTATCTCTCATAAAATGCACATTTTAGCTTAAGTTTGTTGGCAAAATACGATGCTTGCGCACTCGAATCTTAATATTCCATGTTGATTAAGTTTGTTATTCATGCGACTAGTACAGGAAGTTATCAAGGTCATATTTCTTATAATGTATTTAAATGGGGAAAGCTGTTAGAGATAGCCAAAGTTACAAAATATCTTTGTTTTTTTCTGACCATGCGCACTGACCAAAAAGATTAATATTTTGATATGTTGTAGACAAGAAGTTAAACTTACGATTAAGACCCTTTCCAAGATGTGTCTCGATGGCATTGAGAATGTTTTGGGAGGGTGATTTTTACTGGTGTCTAAGTTCGCAGAGTCATAAGTTGTTGGTACTTAAGGAAAATCAATATGTAAAACCACAATCTGAAAGTGTAAACGTCGACGTTTCCAACAATATACTATGCAGGGGCAGTATCAAAATGTAAGAGTGTATTATAAGAGACAATGGGAATGTACCAGTTTTTTGTAGCGTTTTTCTCGCAGATATTTGTTCATTTTAGAAATATTGACTTTTCATAGAGTACTGTGTTTTTGCATCATCATATCTCACGACTAAAAACCTACGATGTGTTTTTGCAGCTGTGGCCTCCGAGTGAGTAGCTACACGCTGTGTGGAAATCGGCAGTACCAGAGATAGTTTAACGAGATACGCAACACGTCCATATCTGCATTCCCAGCAGGTGCGCGCAGGTGTGACCTTGAGGATGGTCAACAAATGCCGTCGTGTACAAATGAATATGTTAAAACTTATCATAGTCAAATAGAATATTTAAAATTCGGTGCAGATTCTTATTTTCACACTTTCAGCTCATATTTTACATTACAGTGGAAGCATGCTGGGGCTCATAACCCAGAGGTCGGTGGATCGAAACAACACTCTGCTACCATGTAGTGAAATGTCTATATTCACTAATAACTTTTAAACTCTTTTTCACTTATTTAATGTTTCTACCTCAAAGTTTCTTTTTCTTATTGTCGAAAAACATGAATCAACCCACAAAATAAGTCAGTACATACAATATAAATATTAGCCACAGTACTTAATCAAACAACACATATTTAAACTCTGCCATAATCATGCAATTCCTGACACTCCCCACAAACAAGAACAACCACCCAGTTCATGACATTCCAAACTTTTACTTGAGAGCCTCCTGAGCAGCTCATTGGAATGGAAACTTTTTTCCTTTTTTCTCAATTTCAGTTATTACATGTTCGGAATCTCTTGGTCACTCACTATTCAGTTCTTCAGGTTACTCTTTTAATGTTTACGACTTCTCCCAATAGCCATCCTTTTCGATTTCCAACTTGCTTTTTGCTATACTTTCGCCAATATTTGATGCCAGACCTGCAAATTTCGTTTCTTTGGAATTAAAAATATTTTCAAAATTCACAATTTTTACTTCGGATGCTTTAATTTCTTCTAGATATTTTTCACTTTGTTGTTCTTGTACTTTTTGGATATTTTCTAATTCGTGGCGCTGCAATAGATTCGTAAGAGCGCTCTTGATAAAGGCTTATTGCATCATTTAGCAGTTGTCAAAATTGTTATGCCGGCGATTGAACCTAAGAATACCGCTTTCAAGGCTGAAAATTCGATGTTGTGATATGACCTTGAAGTCTAGTTTCACATTTCATGTTGGGTATCAAAGCAAAGCTGGTTTCTTCAGGTTTCCAACCATATATGACAAGCCATGATTTTGCGAACACAAATAAGAGTATTTCACGGCTCAAAATTGCAGCAGATAATGCGTGTTTGGTGGGTAAATATTCGTTCACACTAATATAATTAAAATATTAACACTATGCTGCTTATTTACTTCTAGAAATGCATCGAAATGTCAAGGTAAAGTTGTTGTTGCTGACACACCCGAATTTGGGACTAGAACCACAAGTGTTTATATACGAATATGGCAGACAAACTCAAACTGTTTTTTCTGAAAACTCGGGTGCATATATGCGCCCCGGCACTAAGAGGGTTACAAACGTTTTTTCATGTAGGATGGTATTTCAGAATATTAAGATTCGAGTGCGCAAGCATCGTATTTGGTAACAAACTTAAGCTAAAATGTGCAAGGAAAAGGCCGAACTTCAAAGAGATCGCACTCTGCTGCGGGTGTAACTGTGTAACGACTAACGTAAAATACTGCAGAAATCCCAATCTTAAAATATCATTACAGGGGTATAGAGTGGTCTCGGCCTGTGTAAAAGATGTGGATACCAACAGGAAGAAGACATACACAAGATCTTCGAAGGTGTTCTTTAAACCTGTGAACACTCTCAGACAGCTACTGGTGAGACCCAAGGACCCCCTGGAGAAAGAACGTGTGATTGGACCGGTCTACCAGATAAAGTGCCAGGATTGCGAGGGGGAGGGGAGCGCGCAACCCGGGAATCTCCCGAGGTCCCAGTGACAACGAATGACGTTAACCACTATGAACAAGATGGCGGATGCTGTCGAAAGATTAGTGTATGAACTGAGTATTATCCTTGTCTAAAAACTATTGTTAATCTTATCCATTTGAAAATTGTGGTCTAACACTAGAAATGCACGAAGGAGTTAAGGGACAATGTACGCCATCCAAGAATTGTCTTACTAATGAGATAACATGGTCAGACATAGACATCATGTAATTGCAACTGCTTTAAAGATTGTTTACATTGTAATTTAAATTTGTGAACATATTTATGCAATACTGCATATAAACAATAAATGTTTATAATAATTTTGTTCTGGGTAAATGTTGCTATACATTGCTTTGCAAATCCTTACTCTGACACTGGGGTGCAGCACCAGAAAAGGTTCCATCGGTCTGACACGTTCTCTCGAGGTTCCCAGACACCAGCTCAATACCGAGGACACACGTGTAGACCAGAATGTCGTCCACGTAGAACGGACCGGTGGACGTGGTGTTGCTATTGTCAGGTGGGGTAGGTGCAGTGCACGTTGTAGCTGAAATTGATTCAAATCAATACATCATGAGAGACATGATAAACGTGGCCCCCATATGCCCCGGTTCTCAGCATTTTGGATAAGGGGTTGAGTTTGTCTTCTTGCTGGCAATCGTCCAATGAACACCTTCATGAGGTCTTCCTGAAAGTTTCACATCTAATTTCATCAGAGGGAAATATGGCTCTCTAGTGGAATTCCAGTGAAATCCGCATTGGCTTTATATATCCAATTGTAACAGGTTGTATAGCGGCGAACCACAATAAACCAAAGGTTACTATTGTAGTCGCTCCTGAAAAATATGTTATGACAGTTAGAAGAAATTAAACTTTTGCTATAAATTGGTTCCATGGCATCAAGTAATAAATACCAACATCACATAACGTTATTGCTGTTTGTTTGGGTTGTAAAGAACCAGCACGAGAGTACTATTTGAATTCGAGGACCAATTCAACTACAATATGTTCCCTAAAATATAATAGGCAAAGTAGAAAATTCATTGACATACTAAACCGCTGCCTAGTTCACTCACGTTCACAGGTGAGCATTTCCCCGGACCATGTGCGGTTGGACAGACACTCCCTGTGTTCGCTGCCGGAACTGACGTGGTAGCCATGACGACACGCCACCTCCAGCACCTTGCCGTAGGGGTACGTGTCACCGAGGTCGGTCGTCAGGGTCGTGGTGTTTTGGTCAATCGTCGGCAAATCACACTCGATCACTGGAAATGAACGTTTCCCTGCTATAATTAGCATAATTATTCAATCACAACGTATATTATTTTTACTATTTACATTTTCGGACTTCAATCTCTGTCCACCAACAGAATACATCTCTGTGCATGTTACAAATAGGTGAACAAAGATGACATGAACCGTGACGAGTGGAGTCAGTAATGCACTCACAAGTACAAGTTTTGAGTAATCAAAAGCTACAGCTCTTGCCTGCTATGATAATTAATGATTACTCAAAACCATGTACATTTCACACATTGTGATTGCTTACAAAATTTTGGAGGAATGGCAATTACAGGGGACTAATTTTACAGATTTGATAATGTTACTTTATATTTTTATGTAACAAATAAAGAACACCTATTTTAAGGATTTTAAGTGCTTTACTATAGCTATACCACCAAATATTGACTCTAAAATAGAAATGGAGAAAGAAGCCTTCACATAAACAAATTAATTCACCTTTTTTTCAATATTACTATTTAACAAAGTTATTTGAGTAAAAGTGTTGATGGATTACCGTTTTAAAAATTCTATGTTACCTAATTTCAATTATCATAAATAGTGGGCGCGAATGAAGAGCAGAGAAGGTTAAAGAAAATGAACTGGGTAATATGTAATTTGTGTATTTTGCTTTGCGAATCCTTACTCTGACATTCTGGTGCAGCACCAGAAAAGGTTCCATCCGTCTGACACTTTCTCTGGAGGTTCCCAGACACCAGCTCAGTACCAAGGACACACGTGTAGACCAGAATGTCGTCCACATAGAACGGACCGGTGGATGTGGTGTTGCTATTGTCAGGTGGGATAGGTGCAGTGCAAGTTGTAGCTGAAATTGAAACCAGGCACAGTAAAGAATAGGATACAATATAACAATACCCAAACTACTACAGAATATAATTCACATAATCCACTTCAATATTGTTACACTATTCCACTATTACTTAAGAACTAAAACCACCACCATGAAGTTAAGGGTCAAGAACCAAACACATAATGGCGTGACCACTTTTTTAAATGCTTTATTATAGCTATACCACCAAATATTGACTCTAAAATAGAAATGGAGAAAGAAGCCTTCACATAAACAAATTAATTCACCTTTTTTTTCAATATTACTATTTACCAAAGTTATTTGAGTAAAAGTGTTGATGGATTACCGTTTTAAAAATTCTATGTTACATAATGACAGTGCGAAACCAATAATAATTGGTGCTAAAATAGGCAAAGTTTTAAAATACCTAATTTCAATTATCATAAATAGTGGACGCGAATGAAGAGCAGAGAAGGTTAAAGAAAATGAACTGGGTAAGTCAATATGTATTTTGCTTTGTGAATCCTTACTCTGACATTCTGGTGCAGCACCAGAAAAGGTTCCATCCGTCCGACACGTTCTCGTGAGGTTCCCAGACACCAGCTCAGTACCGAAAGACACATGTAGACCAGAACGTCGTCTACATAGTACGGACCGGTGGACGTGGTCTCAGTATTGTTGGGTGCGGTTGGTGCAGTGCATTCGATCCCTGAAGGGTAATCAATTCAATCATATACTAGCCTCCATTGTATATATAATGCAATTTTGTTGGTATTACTGTAAGGTAAATGTTTGAATAAATATCACCATAGTCTTAGGAGGATCAAAGCCAACAAACTAAGCTTATTGTTACCATGGAAAGGTTGCTAGAAATAGTTCAACAGAGAGAAACTGATGTGTCTGCCTTGAACTTTGAGCTACAGTTGCAACGTTCTGTGTTATCCATGGTGAGTTGCAATGAACTGGTGTAGATGTGCAGAGGAGATTTGATATATATAGTCAGCACATTGGCAATGTGTGCGGAATAAGGCTCTGCTACAGGTGGTTAATGTTCAATACGACGAACGCCATTACAGTAAGGTAAAGGTTGGGTGAATACAGAAGAAGTGTTCATACAACAATCAACATAGATATGAGGTATTTATTTAGAGAAAACTATCCAGAGATGTTGTTGGAATAAAACCAGGCACAGTAAAGAATAGGATACAATATAACAATACCCAAACTACTACAGAATATAATTCACATAATCCACTACAATATTGTTACACTATTACACTATTACTTGTAATAATGTAATACATGTACACTCATGTAATGATCCCTAGATCTATTGACATATGAAGTAAGGTATACATATGAAGTGAAGTAAGGTTGTTGTGAAGTCATTGATTATTGATCTTTGCAATGTGGCAACATGTGCTAGACTAGAATTTGTAAAAATACATTTCAAACAGTTTAATTAATGTGTTGTTGTTCATTGCACATACGCACAACAATAAAAGCAGTTGAAAACAAAACATGGTGACCCCAGACCTGTGCTGAAAACCTTTTTGTGCCAGAGGAGACAGTGTGGACTTTGAAAAGTGAGAATACAACTAGTGAAGCAGGTCAGTGCTGGTATCAGAAACAGATTGCGAAATTCACTATCTCACAAACTTTCAAGGCTAGCTACCAACTGCAACTTGTGCCAGTGTCAAAACACATAGATCTACTCAAACACTTTCATTAGTCTATCTGCATCATGTCTGAAGGCTTCAAGTATAGGCCACAAACGAAAGTGGAGTGGACGTCAAGTCAGGCATATCAACAATTCCGCATGTGGCGGAAGGAGGTTGAAAGGATCCTGTCTGGCCCGATGAACTCTGAAACTGACTCAGTTAAGCTCAACACTGTGTTTATCTGGGCAGGTGCCCACGCTGAGACACTAATCGAGGCCAAACAATCTGAAGATGCAACAGTGGAAGTCAAAACCCCCACTCAGCTACTTGACACCCTCGCAAATTGTCTCACACACACCACATTCTTTCGGGAGGCGAGAGAAGACTTCTATAATGTTCGTCAGAAGCCCGGTGAAAATACCACTACGTATTACAGTCGCGTGATGGAGCTGTATAGACTTGCAGATTTTCCTGCAGGGTCTGATTTCCTCGTTGTGGACAAACTCATACACGGTTGCACTAACTCTGACTGCAAACGCAAACTGATGGCCAGAAGCAAAGATGTGTCAGTTAAAATATGCCTCAATTTGTTACGGCAATATGAAGCTGTCGCAGTGACCATGAAACATTTTGAGCCTCAGCAGGTCAGTGCCACATACTCAAGGGACCCAACTAAACGCTCTCAACATAACGGTGAGAAACGCCGCACCAACCCGAAACAAGAATCTCATAAAAAAGCCCAAGAAGCCAGTTCGCAGCATAAAAATAATTCTGGTGAAAAGCGTTGTCGCTGGTGTGGCAGAGGCCCACATCGCCGAGATGACTGCCCGGCAAAGGACTCAAAGTGTACTTTCTGCTCAAAACAAGGCCACTACGAGCGGGTCTGTTTACTCAAACAAAAAGCCAACGCTAAACCTAAAAAACAAAACGCAGTAACTGTCGAGGACAATAGTGATTACAGTGATAACGAATCAACCTATGATGTTGGCATTGTGACCGTCAACCACGTGCAAGGCAACACAAGCGAAGTGCTTGCCACTGTGGAGTTCATCCAGCCCATACCCACGAAGCTGCAAGGAAAAGTCGACACTGGAGCCATGGTGACGTGTATGCCCATGTCAATGCTCCAAGAATCGGACTCAGTCATGACGATCTTGAGCCAACCAATGCGACACTCCGTGGTGTGACTGGTACCGATATGATTGCATGCGGTAAGCTAGAGATTGACGTGCGATGCAACAATCAGAGGAGAAGAGCAAGAATCATAATTGCAGAGCTTGGTACGGAATTGATACTGGGACTTGATTTTTGCAGGCTATTCAGCCTTGTGACCATCGCAGAAGCTTGCATGCAGAGACAAGTCCAATGTGAGCAGAAGACAGTCCACATCACAGAAGAGACTGACATCAACTACAATCACCTCCGGCAGAAATGGGCGAAACACCTTCCATTGGGGAAACGCACAGGAGATCCCCTGGGCGACTTAAAGGCCATATTTCCCGAGACCTTTGACGGCAAGATTGGCCTGTTCGATGGCGAAGCAGAGCTAAAAGTGTCACCAGATGCTAAACCGGTACAGCTACCCCCAGGTGCTGTCGCTCTGAGCGTGCTACCGAAACTGAAGGCTGAGTTAGACAGAATGGAAGCTGAGGGAATCATCCGCCCTTGTCCAGAAACAACTGATTGGGTCCACAACTTAGTCATAGTGAATAAGAAGAATGGAGATATCCGGTTATGTTTAGATCCCAAAAACCTAAACAAGTATCTTATCAGGAGTGTCCACCACACCGCCTCATGGGAAGATGCTTCCGTTAGTTTTGCTAAAGGCGAGTTCTTCTCCACCCTTGATATCAAAGGGTGGATATTGGACAAAGAAGTTAAGCGCTGACAGTCAACCTCTCACTGCATTCAACACTCCATTCAAGAAATACTGCTTCGTCCGCTTACCATTTGGCCTCTCTGTCTTGTCTGAGATCTTCTGCGAGCAGATGGACAAAGCTCTGGCAGGCATTCCTGGTACGTTCCCCTGTGCTGATGATGTAAAGATACAAGGTTCCAATGAAGAGCGGCATGACCTACACCTTCTTGAGACGGTTGCGCGAGCTCAAGCTGCTGGCCTCAAGTTTAACCCAGAGAAGTATGCGATCAAGTGCCGCAAGATCAGCTATTTTGGGAGAATTATCTCGCCAAAAGGAGTTGAACTCTGCCCCGACAAGGTCAAGACCATCTGCAATCTGCAGCCTCCGACCAGCAAGCAGGAACTCCAAAGTTTTCTTGGTTCAGTTAACTTCATGGCCTCCTTCATCCCGCACTTGGCACAACGCACATATGTCATGCGAGGTCTCTTGAAAAAGGATGTCCACTTCGTCTGGACCAGCGATATGCAACGTGAGTTTGACATAATCAAGCAGGCAATCGCCGATGCAACAGCACTCAGCCACTTTGATACAGGCAAACATGTCACAATTGAAACTGATGCTTCGTTGAAGGGCCTCGGCGCCGTACTCCTGCAAGATGGCAAACCGGTCAAGTTCCTGAGCAAGTCATTGACAAAGACCGAAGCCGACTACTCCAACATCGAGCGAGAACTTTTGGCTGTGCTCTTCGCTTGTGAAAAGCTTCACATCTACTTGTTCGGGCGCACCGTGACAGTCCACACCAATCACAAACCCTTGGAAGCCATCTTTTGCAAGCCCATCAGCCTCGCTCCAGCACATCTACAGAGAATGCTCCTCCGTCTGTGGATGTATGATCTCGACGTAAAGTATGTAGGTGCTAAGAGTGTTCTACTTGCTGACACACTCTCCCGACTAGTTCAACCTGGATCTCACCCTGCGATCCCTGGTCTTGATGTGACAATAGCCGAAGTCCTGAAGGTTCATCCTACGCACCTCGAATCACTTCGAGCCGAGACGCACGCAGATCCAACGCTCTCGAAGCTGCGCCAACATGTAGTCAGTGGTTGGCCAGAGAGCATGCAAGACCTCTCACAGGATCTCCATCCATACTGGTGTTTTCGTGATGAACTCGTCATCCTCGATGGACTCTTGATGAAGGGCAACAGAGTAGTGGTGCCATCTGCATTGCGCACCGAAACTCTGACTCGTCTACATGATGGCCACCAAGGCCTCACAGCAACCCTCCAGCGGGCACGACGCTCCGTCTACTGGCCTAACATGCAGGCTGACATAAGTGCCGCACTCCAGAGTTGTGACGCCAGCCAAATCCATGCGAACAAGAAACCCCGTGTTCCCGATAGACAAGTATCAGCTTCTCGACCCATGGAAACCCTTGGCGTAGACATTATGCACTTCAAAGGCAAGGCAGCTCTTGTGTCTGTGGATTATTTCTCTGGATATATTTCTATTGGCTTTCTCAAAGCAGAGACATCTGATGCTGTTATCCGATCCATGAACAATCATTTCCACAAGTTTGGGCTTGCAGAGCGCATAATCTCCGACAACGGACTGTGTTTCAAGTAGGGTTGGATATCGAGCCAATGACATACGATCGATTATCAGTTGCCATATATCGATAGTACTATCGATAGTACTATCGGTAGTTGCGGGAAAATCAAATAAAGCTGTAAATTATATTCACTTTGTTGTTTTTATCATAGACATCCCGGGAAGTGTCACTGGGTGTCAAGCACACGGACTAGTCAATCGGAACGCATGTGATAGTACCACACAGTGCATTCTTTAAGATTTGGCATATCTTCAATTATTTGCACTATTTTCATGCTGTACTGTCATATAGTAATGTATTTGTCGTATAAATGCGTGGTATGATATTTATTTCTAAATATTTCAATCGTGGCCATTCTAGATACGGGTATTATCGCCCGCATGTTAGTTTGTAAAGATGCCGTAGTGTGGCGCTGCTGACGTCGGTATGTCAACAAGAAAAATGGCGCGACTTGATCGTGGTCAAACACAAATACATAGAGTAAAATTTCATAAAATATGAACACATTTTGATGTTTTTTATTACTTTTAATTGTTTTGTATACGCCGTAGCGCGGCGCTGCGTTGCACGTCGTCGTTATGTAAACAAGTATTGGTGAGATGCACGTGTTGTTTGAAAAACTATCGATATGAGATTTTTAACTATCAAGTAGTTATATTGGGGCTAGTAGACGATGCATATAGTCGATATTACTATCGATCGATCCATCACTAGTTTCAAGTCAGAGAAGTTCCGTGACTTCTGTGAAGAGCTTGAAATCAAGCACACTACCTCGAGCCCACAATACTACGAAGGAAATGGTCGTGTTGAGAGAGCTATCCCAACCGTAAGACAGATGCTGAAGAAATCTATGTCCGATCTGCAGCTGACCATGGCTATCGTAGCCTACCATGACACGCCAATCAGCAGCGATCTGCCCTCACCAGCCGAGTTGTTCTTCAACCGCAGAATCAATTCACGACTTGGTCTCATGTATCAGCCCACAACACCATCTGACGCGTAAAAACAAAGCTTGCAGAGCGCAGGGCTGCACACCTCAAACCACATGGTGAGCGCACTAACTACGCTCCAGATGAGCCAGTATGGTACACAGAAGACAGCTCCCCCGAGTGGAAGCCTGGTTTTGTTGAATCCCTGGATCCACGACCTGACTCGTACTGGGTTATCAATGAAGACGGCAACAGGCGCTTGAGACGTAACAGACATGACATCAAGCCGCAACTTCCCCGCAGCAAGCACCCCACACTATGTGAAGTTCCACGTACCGTCTCACCACCACCCTCGCCTATGAATGTTCCGCGTCCACCCAATGAGACATTATTCGTTCCCCTGGAGCCAATTGATCCCTCAGATCCAGAGCCAGCATGTGTCAAACCACCAATCACTGCACCATCTCCGCTGAGACAGCCAGATCCACAGTCTTGTGTAACACCACCGGTCACTGTTCCGTCTCCACTGAAACAACCATCTTCCCCCGCCAGTGTCACACCGCGAATTCCCGCGAAACCACCAAATACAGCTAGATCTGGTCGTCAGTGCAAACCAACACGGAAACCTGATTTTGTGTACAAAATGTGTAACAAGCAGGTGCTGAAGACCTAGCTCATGCTTTGAGACATGTCCTGGGACCTCTGTCTCCAGTGTGTGATTTGTGATTATGCTGCAAGATATGTGTCAACAATGCACAAGGATCAAAACAAATAGTTCACCTGGATTTCTCAAAAGATTGTGTTTCTGCTATGCTTTTATTTTATTTTCCAATAAATGACTTATGCAAAAATGCTAGAACGATTTATGAACAAGTTCTTGAAAGTGACTATTTTTCTGTAAATATTATGCTTCATCACTTTCCTTATATTTCAGTCATACATGTAATAATTGTAATAATACACATATTTCGTATAATGCTCTAAAGCTATATTTAAAAAGGGGGGCATGTTGTAATAATGTAATACATGTACACTCATGTAATGTATCCCTAGATCTGGCATTGGCATATGAAGTGAAGTAAGGTATACTCCCCTTGTTGTGACGTCATTGATTATTGATCTTTGCAATGTGGCAACATGTGCTAGACTAGAATTTGTAAAAAAAATACATTTCAAACAGTTTAAAATTAATGTGTTGTTGTTCATTGCACATACGCACAACAATTCCCAAACACCAGCTCAGTACCGAGGATACACATGTAGACCAGAACGTCGTCTCTACATAGAACGGACTGGTGGACGTGGTGTTGCTATTGCTGGGTGGGGTAGGTGCAGTGCATTGGGTACCTGAAGGTTATCAATTCAATCATATACTGTCTATTTTATATATTGAAGACACATATCACATATTATATATATATATATATATATATATTATTCTACAATTTTGTTTCATGCATACATATGGTATGCAATCATCAGGAAGTTATGCATTATGAATGGAGTACTATCACATGCCAAACAACGGCATGCACGCTATTGATTTTCTCATGTTCTTGGAAATGAGTGAGTTCTGGGAATTCCCCTACTATAGTACCACAGCACCATAGTGCTGTCACTAATTTCTTTTGTCGTTTCCACCCTGCGCTACCATTCCACCCCGCGCTATCACCAATTTCTCCGGCCGTTTCCACCCTGCGCTACCATTCCGCCATGCGCCATTATTTTGGCATGTGATAGTAGACATTAAACAATCAACATATACTATACCATGTTACAGAGTTTCTAGTTTGCAATATTTGGTTTATACTCAGCAATTAATTTTGAAGTTATTACACTATGTACTTTAGAAGGAATTTGTTCTTATGCCTGCATGTGCTTATCAATTCAGATCTTTTGTTCAAAGATAGAAAACTGCAAGATAGTGATCTGCAAACTAGAAACTGTGTAACATGGTAGCGCAGGGTGGAAACGACTGTGTATGGGTGACTGGTGATTCAGGAAAACAATGTTGGTCAATGGATTTTCATTAAGGTGATATACCCAATATAACAATAAGCTCTAACTGTTGGACAGGTCACTCACGTTCACAGGTAAGCATCTTCCCGGACCACTTGCGAGTGGGAAGACACTGCCTCTCTTTACTGCCAGAAGCGTAGTGGTAGCCATGATTGCAAGCAAAGTTGAGTACGGTGCCATTACGATACTGGCTGTTCTGGGTGGTTGTCAAGGTTGTGTTTGGAGAAACCGATGGCTCTTTACAATAGATAACTGAAAATAAAGTTCTCCAGCTGCGGCTTATATTATCCATATCATATCCATATTATATTATCTGATTGGCTTACAGCCAAATCAGCCAGTTACATATCTCAATATATAATCATATTGGACATCTGTACACTCATTGAATGTATGCCAATGCTAAAGAATTTTGTGTACATTGGATTTTCTGCAAAATTTTCTTGCAAATAAAGCGTAGATGATTGAGACAAGAAAAAATATTGCTTACTGTTTACAACATGAAATTACAGAATGTTTTCAAAATATTCTCAATAAAACTTTATTCTAAATGTATGGCCTTTGTTGTACTACGCACATATACGTAAGACGTTTAATATCGCATGGCGTCCTAACATACAAAAAAAGATTCAAGTTCTTTTGTTGTGAAATATTGACATATTTGAGTGTTTATCGTGTTATATTGAATATATGTCATGGTTTGTCGGTCACCATGTATGAATGCATGCCCTCATGTGGTTGAATATTGCCCTCGCAAGCTTGGGCAATATTCACCACATTCGGGAATGCATTCATACATGGTGACCTCGAAACCATGAACACTGAACATGAAGAAGATATATGCCTGTCGCTACCTCACTTGTATGCCTCGTTAGTTATTGGCCATTACAAAACAAAATGTTATCAAGGCATGCTCTCATTCCAATGAAAGAATTACATATCGACATAATGCAGTTACAATTTACAACAAGGCACCAATTTCCATTTTCTCATCATCGGACCACATAAGTTTTTTTAACATCTCTGATAACTATTGTTTAAATATCAACATTAGTATTAGAAGTGTGCATATTGCAAAAATAATTGTTTAGTATTTAAGTACTAAAGTAGATGAATTGCTATGTGAACCCATACTCTGACACTGGGGTGCAGCACCAGAAAAGGTTCCATCTGTCCGACACGTTCTCTTGAGGTTCCCAGACACCAGCTCAGTACCGAGGACACAAGTGTAGACCAGAACATCATCCACGTAGAACGGACTGGTGGACGTGGTCTCGCTATTGCTGGGTAGGGAAGGTGCAGTGCATTTGATCCCTGAAAATGAATCTTTCAAATGGTATACTATGCAAATAACATGCATGTTCGATGGATTTTTCGTAAAAACTGGTGTTTATTTAGACATTATTTCAAGTCAACGATTTATTGGATATATTTTGTCATTGACACATTCTCAGCATAAATTAAAAGATTATTACATGTAATAAGTACAACCATGGTAGTACTCCAATGTACAAATACATTTATTTATAGTGTTTTTATTTGTTAGTATGGTAAGAAAAGTGAGTGACCTAGAGCACGGTGATCAATCGAGTGTCATGCATGCGACTGATGGTACATGGTTCAGACTCGCAGCAGGACCGGCCAAGTATGGGATTATAAAGCTGGCCCAGTATGAACACGTCTATGAGCATTATATATGGTCACTGTCAGACAATACTAGTAGCACACCTGACCGCGCATATATGACCGGTCTGCAGTGTATTAGGAGGTCGAGTGTTTGAGTCCACATCCATCCAAAGCTCTACTGTCTTTCCCCCAAATCTTACAACAGAATGGTGTATTTTTGACAATATGCCAATCCAGCTGTTAGAGTCCCTAGTGTGGTGCAACAGACAGGTTGTCATGATATATAATATGAAAGCACACTTGACTATTATATTGTAATCTGTGACTTTAGATAACTATAGTCCATTATCTTTGTCACTCTTTGCAACTGATGTTTCATAAGTCTGACTGGTTAAGGCAGATTCCTACCAGCAGGGAGCTGGCCTGCTCGCTAGTATTTTATACTACAATTTTCCAAACACTTAAAAATGCTATCACTAGAACTTGGCCAATGTGTTGGGGCCGTATTCCACTTATCATACATCTCGGTATGAATTTTATTTTCCCAAAAATAACGAGGCTGAATTCAGCATCCATAGAATCATATTTTGATATGGTTACAGGAAAGAACGCAATTGTGTAGATCACCTTTATGTTTTGAACTCAATAATTACAAATCGTGTACAAAATAAACAAAATACATTTGTGAGTTTTTTTACAGATATGCGAAAAGCCTTTGATAATGTCAACCGTGAATCTTTGTGGTACAAAATTGCCAGAATTGGCTTTAAAGGAAGAATGTATAATGCAATAAAGGGGTTATATAATGATGTCTCATATGCTGTGAAAGTAAATGGTAAGCTTACTAACTGGTTCTCTGTATCAAAAGGTGTAAAACAGGGTTGTACATTGTCTCCAGCCTTATATCAGATATACATTGATGATTTTGTACATGAAATAAATGACCTGAACTGTGGCATACAGATACAGAATAGAAACATAGGTATTCTACTATTTGCTGATGATATTGCAATCATAGCACAAAATGAAGTGAATTTACAAAAAAATGCTAAATACAGTATATACTTGGTGTCAGAAATGAAGATTGTCACTCGATCCTTCCAAATCTAAGATTGTGTATTTTAGGTATAAATCAAAGAAAAGGTCCGAATTTATATTTAAGTGTGGAGAAACTGTTTTAGAATATTGTAATCGGTACAAATATCTTGGTCTTTGGCTAGATGAACATCTTGAATTCAATTTTGCTGTTAACCAAATCTCAAACTCTGCCTCTAGAGCACTTGGATTACTCATTTCTAAATGCTATCAAAGTGGTGGAATGAAATATGAAGTTTTGATAAATTGTACAATGCATTAATATTACCTATCTTAGCGTATGGTTCATTTATATGGGTTATTCTCAATATAATATATTGAATAAGGTTCAAATGAGAGCTGCTAAAAGCTTACTTGGGACTACCAAAGAATGCTTCAAATTTAGCCACAATTGGTGACATTGGATGGAAATCACTACATTCTAAGCATGTTGGTGAAATATTTAGACAAATAGCTAGATTAAATGTAATGAATAGGAATAGAATTCCTGCCATAGTTTTTAGGAAACACAAACTTCTAAAAAGGTCATTCGAATATAAATGTATAAACCTCCTTGAAAAATATAGCATAAATTGTAAATATGATGAAACATTTACTAAATGTTCTATGAAAAAGGAAATAAAAAATGTCACAGATAAGGTCCATACTTTAGAACAGGAAAAATGGTTAAGCAATCTCTGGCATGACAGTAACGTTGAAAATTGGAATAAGATGCGATTGTATAGAATTTTTAAAAGTCGTATACAAACAGAATCATTTGTAACAGCATCAATTCCCCGTGAGCATAGGAAAATATTATCAAAACTTTGAAGTAGTTCTCTCCAAATTGGTATTGAGACAGGCAGATTTGAAAATGTACCACTTGAAAATAGAATATGTAAATTTTGTCATTTAAATGAAGTAGAGGATGAACAACACTTTTTAATTAATTGTACATTGTATGATGATCTAAGACATCAACTTTTTAATGAAATTATTATGTATATTGAAACGTTC
Source organism: Streblospio benedicti (assembly GCA_019095985.1). Lineage (NCBI taxonomy): Eukaryota > Metazoa > Annelida > Polychaeta > Spionida > Spionidae > Streblospio > Streblospio benedicti. Next base: position 25,723 of record JAGTTF010005235.1, on the reverse strand, counting down.
AATGATTTTAAAATGCTTAACAAGTATTGTGTCTTAATGACAAATGATCTTATCCAACCCTTTTTAGCAAAAACAGTTTTTAAAATGTTCAAAAGAAGATTACTATATGTTTGATTTATTTTATATAAAGATGTAAACTTTTTAGTGTCTCATAGGCTGATGTCGGCCGGACATTATTTTATTAAGGCAATTAGATTGTTATTATTCTGTAAATAATGTGTGACACTTTAATAAACTATTTACTTACTGTATCACGGTCAATCTAGACGTAGCGTACATTGAAATGTTATGTTGAAAAAAAACTTTTTGGAACCACAATACTGTCAACTTTAAGAAGCAGAGAACTTTCTGTGAGACAAATATGCAGGATTACTTACGGACACATGTGGGCGGCTTCCACAGACCATAACGACAAGTGACCGATGGATTGATCACTTGATATTCATGGCGGCACGAGAGTAGGCAGGTGGTGCTGTGGGGTACGTGGGCGACCAATCATATCGGGGTTGCAGTCCCACGCACCGTGCGGCTCATCCACGAGCTCGCAGCTCACGTCTACAATCAGTGATCCGTACACTGTGGTCAACAATCCCCCATTTAATTTCGGACACTTTATTACAATCTTAGCTATTACTGGAGTAGATCACAGAGGACAAATCTAAAAGACCCCTCTCAATGGTATCACATTTTGCAACATATATCAAAATCCACTCTAGTTTATGAAAACCAATGCTGCGCCTGTGGAATTCCATGGCAACCAGAGAGATTGGTCCTTTTCCATGGTAATGTTTATAGATTCATAAGATATATGGATAAAACATTTGTTTGCATATTGTTATAAGTTTATTATTATTATTTATATATATTTATATATAAGAAATATAATTAGGTTCAATACAGTGCTCAACCTTGTATTGGAGCTATTTTATAATAGAAGAAATCCTGGATATTTATTGGTAGTCCATTACTGGAGATGTGTTCATTAATGGCATTAATTGAACCAAGATGTGTACATTAACGAAACATTAATAAACATTAATGTAACATAAAGTATTGCATACACTATTAGTTTACATTACTAATTTATAGTTTGCAAGTCTGTGTATTGGCTAATTGGAACTTGTGCTAAATGTGCTTGTGTCTACACACTGATGCTAGTTTGTTTCAATTTTTTAAAGTATTGAAACCCTCTGTGTATCTATTTTATGTATCTCTGTGTATTGAGGTCCTGAACAAGCGTGATGGCAGCGGGGAAGTGCACTCTACTGCTGCATGCGAGGATGGTTGATCACAGTCTTGAACTGGTCAACGGTCTCAGACTGGATTATCTCCTCTGGGAGAGAGTTCCAATCAATAACTGTTCGCACAAAGAATGAGTTCTTGTACTGAGGTGTCCTTGCATTCGGGGGCAGGAATGATTTGCTATTGAAGCGTACGGAATGCTCAACAATGTTCGAACAGTTGTATTCACTAAATGATTTAGCCTTTATATGTCAACGTCCTGACTTGGGTGTAATCAGGAAATCAGGTGCCCCCTGGAATAGGTGGCACTAACCCTTCCACCACATTGTACATAAATGTGAGTCTTAAGTTCTTCCTCCTATCCTCTAGAGGTTTCAGTTCAAGATGGTTTAGCATGTCTGTAACACATCCCGGGGTTTTGGTGGTGTACTCGTTCACCATGAATGTGGGTGCACACCATTGGACACGTTCAAGGCGATCAATGTTCCCTCTAGAGTGTATGGGTCCAAAACAATTTATCCATACTCAAGAATAGAACAGACTAATGCTATGTAAGCCACACGTTTCTGATCTTCGTGGAAACCTCTGCAGGAACCCAATTGTTGAGTTCGCATTCTTAGTGATCCTACCGATGTGTCTATTCCATTTAAGGTCATCCGCGATATTCAGGCCAAGGTGCGGGCCATTGGTAATGTGTTGTAGGATGGTATCACTAATAGTATTGAAATATGGAAGTTTGCCTTTATCTATCTTACATTTACCGGCATTGAAGGACATCTCCCAACTTTCAGCCCACAATTCGAGACATTTAAGATCCTCCTGGAGTGCTATCTGATCCTGTATAGAGTTAATGACTCAGTATAACAGGCAGTTATCTTCAAACAGTCTGATAGTGGAACTTAAACCATCAGCCATGTCATTAGTATGACATAGAAACAGGAGCGGTCCCAATCACCACCATATCATATCATGACAAACTCCAGCCTGTGATTGGACAGTTTCAAAAAATTTAGCCAGCAACTTTCCCCATATGGAAATGTCCATTACGTGTTTGGCATGACACGCCAATCCAATAGACAACATCCTGCTATACAAAAAGCAACCCCACCAACTATACTGCTTGTGTTAACTGATTTCTTTTTATATCTAATCTTACCAATGGTTGTGTGAACTTCATGCTGGCCGTCGCCAGACCAATTATTGATTTTCAAATCATTGTTTTCACATTTCCGTAAGATGCATGCACCGCTTCTGGAAGGCATAAAAATTATTTAGATAATTTCAAAAATATTTTCAATTCTCTAGAATCCTCATCGGGTGAAA
>JAGTTF010005235.1:0-14583 GCA_019095985.1 Streblospio benedicti | reverse complement strand
ACGTAATTTTAGACTAACATTTGAAATTGATATGGTCTTACTGCACTAGTCTGTAGATACGTAACTTTTTGTGTTGTAAATTTTAGGTTTTTGCAGTTCACTTACAAATACATGAGTGAAAAGTGTTTGTGGTTGAGAGCATTCAACATTTCACCATTCTCCTTATAGAGGTTTAGAACCAGTATACATGTTCTCCTGACACAGGTGGTCTCAACAAGGAGGTTCACTTCATTGGGGGTTGCGCTGTAATGAATATTGTTGTAGCTACATTATTGTATTACTCTACTAGAGAATCATCTTAAAAAGAACCTTTCTATAAAGACTACTCGGGTTTTACTCAACTGGTCTCAATAGAGAGGTGGTCTCTTAATTGAGGTTCACAGCAGTCTCTTTACGAAGGCCGCCGCCCACAGGCAATTGCCATATATAACAGGTGGTCTCTTTATAGAGTGATCAAATGGGAGGTTTTCTTGATACAGAACACACTGTGTAAACAATTAGTGGTGTACATAATGCGTTGACCCCCCCCCCCCCACACACCCTAGTCACCCAACACCGAACATTGAGACAGTTGGGATCGTGTGTGTGGGGGGGCTGGGGGGCTTCTGGTTAGAATTTGCATTAACGTGAATTATAGCGGGTTGTGGGAATATCCTTTGGAGAAGTAAAATGTGTCCATATAAGGTAGAAGACAGGTGTCCTTAAAAGAGAGGTTCATTTTATGCACATGTAGTAAGTAAAACTTCCCATTAAGACCACCTCTAAAACGTCCTTCAAAGTCAATATGATCATTTAATCTGTCAAATAAGAGGTATACAGTAGAACCTTCAATTAAGACCACCTCTCTATAGGCACCACCTCTATAATAAGATCACTGTTCACGGCCCTAAACCTTCATAAAGCTACCCAAATGAGCCTCTGTATAGAGACCACCTCTCTATTGAGACCACCTAACACTGGTCCTAAAGGTGGTCCTTATAGAGAGGTTGTACTGTATCTTGGCAGCCGAGATTACCGTGATACAGAGCGCTCTACTTCTTTCTATTTCCCCATTTCAATTTACATTATATAATGTGAACCTCTATTTTAAGGACACCTGTCTTATATGGACATTTTTCACTTCTCGACTTTGCATGTCACAGTTGTTGAGAAGTGACTTCTACTCGCATCTCAATAAACTGTTAGTCATTGTACTGAAATGTGTTGATAGAAAGACTGCTTCCGTGGCCGAGTGGATAGGGAGTTGGACTCGTGACCAGAAGGTTGTGGGTTCGATTTCCGGTCAGGTCTGATGGTGGGTGTTGAGCAAACCTACCTCTAACAGGTTGCACACTGTTGATCCTTGGTAATAGGTACAGGTCAGGCGAGTGAACGCTAATGTGAGTGATAAGCACGTCTGCGCTACGGTAGCGATGTGCTGTATGCTCCCCGGGGAGTTGAGAAGGATATAGTGTGACAAGGATGCTGCTAATGACCTGGTGTAAATATGTAAAGTCGCTAGAGCACGATAACAGTAAATTGTGACTATAAATAACCACATTTTCATTTACATTTCACAATGTAGGCCTATAATGGTGCCTGATAATCTGTGATTAAATCAGCACGTGCTAGGATAAGGCAGCAAGTACAGTGGCAACTCTTTAAGTGCAAACTGAACACCTCTTCTCAATAACCACTTTTCATTTTCTCCTAGATATAGATTGTACATAATGTATAAAGTAAACCTCTTGTTCAAGTACACCTGTCTTATATGGCCACATCCCAGTCTCTTGAAGCTTCTAAGACACATTCCACAGTACATCACAAGTGCAGGAGGCAGAGAAATGGTCTTATCAGACTGGTGGTCTGTTTATAGAGGTGATGTTTTGGGGTGGGGGCTCTAATGTACCTGATAGTTTCTCGTTTGAACCCAGCTATAGTAGATGTTGTGTCCATATAAACAAATTGGATTGATTTTTTCATGATTGTTTCACATTTACCAATGTGTTTACCGGGAGTAATGATTTGCCTTGCAATTTTAACAACGAGATGACATTTTAAGTCGCAACACATCATCGGCTGATTGATGATGCAGGTTCAAAGAGCACGTGTAATGGTATACACAGACGCACATCCTGGGGCTATGTAAACAATCTGGGACAGGTTGTCATGGATACAGGGACAAGTTTAGGTTAATCCAGTCTCTGAAAACTAGTATTCAAGTTCTCAACGCTCTCTATAATTAAGGGTAGATTTTCTTAGATTATGGTTGTTTGGTCTTATCATAGAAGTGGTCTTCTTATAGAGGTGATAGTTGGACACCCCCCCCCCATATTATATCAAAACTTTCATATGAAATCTCAGATACATATACAGTATCGCATTGAAGGGGTTAATTTCAAGGTTTAATTGGAACCCGAGGAGCAGAGATTTTATAGCTTGGCAGTGACGTCACAGTTCGATGTAAACATACCACAGTGCGGCATGTAATAGTTGTACACGTTTAATCTGTGTGCAGTTTTATCAGGTCATGTCATACAACGATTGCGTTTCATGGTAATATATATGATATAATAATGTGATTTATGAACAAACATTCCAACAAATACAAAGCATTTATTTCATATCCATTTTATATACTACAACCTTAGATATCAATTGAACTTTGATATATCCTTAATGCAGCCCCCCCCGCACCCCAAGTCAACTTTTGGTATGCCGCCTCTTTAATAAGGAGTCAATATCTGAAATGACCACTTGAGTCTAATTAGCCACTGCACTTGTTACTATGGTTATTGCCAGTGAATGACAATGGTCAAGGATATTACGTAATCACACAGTCACCAGCCCTGTGTGCTTTAAACAAGAGAATAGCCGTAGACTTTAACTGCCCGGGCCACTGACCGGATTTTGGCAATGACATATAGAGGTGTCCTTAAAAGAGAGGTTTACTTTTAAACCGGGTGTAGAGAGAGGGACATGGAACAGTTTCCACAGGGAACAAGTGTCCGTTAATGGGAGGTGGCCACATGGTCAGGTTTCACTGTAACTGCCTGTGGCAGCAGACTGACCAATTGACCAACAAGACATTTAAACAGAACATGAGCCCTCCATATTAAACAGACGTGTTTACATAAGTTTAACCTCATTATGTTGCAACAATGTTGCAGATGCATTAAAAAAAAGAAGTTACGTCTAGCGTAGTTCCCAAACAAACTACAGAGAAACTATTATTACAACCGGAAATCCCAATAATCCAATAACAACACGAATTTCTACCTTAAAGAACCCTGATAACATTATATTATAACGGCCCAAATGTTCTGAAACGATGTTTTTAAAGAAAGAATAGCATTATGACAGTTTTAATCAATGCATGTAACCACGAAAGCGAGGTTGCTCTGTATCTTGTCTGCCCGGCTGTGGCAAAATCTGGGTCAGTCACGTGCTGTGACGTCACCCATTATAAAACCTGATGAATTCTCGGCTTTTTGGTTGTTTGAAACGATCAATTTTAAAAATCTTTTAAGCTGAGGCTAGGTGGTCAACGAAAACATGTATAACTTTGCAACCCCTTGCTCGATCTTTACCAATTAAAAAGCAATCCGTTCAAAATTGATGTCTCCTTGTGTAGTTTAAATATGAAAATTATATAGTTTTCAGAACATATATAAATCCAGCTTTATTTAAAGACAAAATGTCTTGTCTAATAACTCGGTGAATAATGGATGGATTTAAAAATAATTTCTGTGGGACATTGTTCAATGTGTTTACTTTATGGAAAATGTAAAGTGCGTATAAATAGCATGCAAATAACGCTATACCAAGTCATTTTAATTATTCACCTCTGTGAAACGTCTGTGCCTTGTGTCATCCATTGTCTCTATCTGTCTATCAATGTGAGGTCTGCCAGTTCATAAAGCACCCAGTGTCAACACAATGCATCCTTCATCAAAACATCAGGACAGTCGCTATCACATTCATTATCACATTCATTATCATTGCTTTTATCACAATTTAATGCTTTATATTTGATTATTGTTTATGAAAAGAATTGTTCAGTATGAGATTTAAGTTGACACCAAGTATTATTTAACACCTACAATCAGATATTAGAAGTATACTATGCAATTTGTTTCACTGTGAATATCTTTCTGTGACTTAAAATGTTGTTTGTTGTAATTTGTCTGTACATAATGAAACGGAGTTTAATTGACAAAGCTCACCAGGCATGACTCCGGTTATTAGTTTAAATGATCATCACAGCTATCACTATTGTGCCCATAAGTATGGCATGAATCGCAGTAATCTAAGCCATCCACCACAAAGATTGGTTTACTATTCTCAAAACGGACTTTATACTCTATCTGTGCATCTATTGCTATTATTCCTATATCTATCACCACTATAAGACCTGCACCTGTTATCACGGTATTTGTCCTGGCTTTTTGACCTATAATTGTCACGTTTGCTCCTATCATGTCGGTCAGAGCTGTTGCTGTCAGAGCTGTTGCGTCTGTAGTCTTTATCATTATATCGTGTTGATTGTCTACTTCTATTGTCTCTATCATTAGAATATGACCTATTCCTATAGCAGTCATTTGACCTGTAGCTGCATCTGTACCTGTCTCTACTACCCTAGCCTATCTCAAGGCCTTAAATGATCTGACATTAAGGCCTATTCTAAAAGCCTTTGTATGACGTCAGTTTTGCAGAGTTTCGCTAAAGTGATGTCATTTACTAAAAGCACATAGCTTCTATTTGGAAACAGCAGTCCAGCTGTAGTTGGGTATTTTCCCGTTTAAGCACGTGGTACTGTTTATTTGTAATGTGGTTCTGGTTAATTAATTCACAAATAAGCCAGCCCCAGTTAGTAACAGGAAGTTTTAGCATGTTGTACTGTTTATTTATATTGGGGAATGTTTGATGAAGTTCTGTTTTGTAATATTTTGTTTATTTGATACTATATTGTTATCTGATCATGGATAATGAAGCAATTAGACATAGCTTGCAAAAGATTGGATATGAACAGTTTCAAATAGCTTTACTTTATCAAATGATTTTAAGTTTTCTTTGTCACACAACAAGCACTTATAGTAGGTAGGAGGTTGAAGTCTGACATCCTGATTTGTTTTTATTGGTGTACTGTAGTTAACTTTTGGGGGACTATTATTTGGAGGTGTATCCATTTCGGTAAAAAGAAACTAAGTCATACATGTACAAGTAACTGAGAAACACAACAGGATTACATACTTAATATCTTAGCTGACCCTTACCTGATCAACCATGCATACATGTTCTGCTGCTTCTGCAGCTGTTGCTAGTGATTACTCTGGTTTTAAAGGCTATAACAGGTCAAGATGTTTGAGGCTGCATATTTAATATCAGTGGAATTCCTAGGATTCTGTAAAAGACCTTATATCTATTAGAGCTAGAGGCCGTCACAATTGTACTTGTGGTTTATGTAATAATAGAAATAAAAACTATTAGATATAAGGTCTTTTGAAAGACTACTACTACCCTCACGTGAGTGGGACCCCTGACTATACCTATTTGAATTGTTTTTATAGTAACCGTCTCTTGACCTATCATGAGACCTTGAATCACCTTCACGTCTATCTCTATTCTGCCTGTAATTGCGATCATTGTTGCGGTCTGCATATTTATTCAATGCGCCAGTAATAGAGTGGATTGTGGGGGCATTTGCTGCATTATTCTCGTTTATGCATCTCTTTAGCTCATCTATTTTACTATCAACTGATGTGACAGCTGAGCTTTCCTCAGCCAGGGCCGCTTCTGCATCTATAGCAGAGGTTTCTAATACAATTGGTCATAGTTTTTACTTGGCATGGTCATTACCCTTACTCTTATGCGGGGTAACAATCCCTAAAAAACTTTAACATTTTCTGGCCTTCATCCGTAACATGTGCCTCTTTGTATTTGGCAATGATCTGCTCAGAGAAACGGATGACAGATGGGTCCTCTTTCTGTTTGCAATTTAGGTGCTTATGTGTTGACAAGATATCTTTGTCTTTGAAAGTAAATGCTGTATCAAATGCATCCATTAGTTGCCGACGTACTTTGTCAAATGTATCTCTATAGCTTTCTGGCAAGTCTTTAAGTTTGCGATTTGCTCTTCCCTTTAGGACCGAAAGTACGTATTGTAATTTCATAGATTCACTACATTGCATCTTACCGTTTGACTCTCGCATGTCATTGATAAATTCAGAAAAATTTTCAGATGGACTTTCGCCGGAAAATTCTGTTACGGGTAGGGGCACTGCTCTGTAAATGGGTCTATTTGAACTTGTGTACTCACCCTGAGTGCCTGCGCTGCCATCATTGCTTTGCCCCCTATAGTGTGTCCTTTGAAATGTGTGCATATCATCCATCCATAAATTATTCAAATGTGGTTTATTTCAAACGATTATTGAACATATTTGATGTTGGAAAAATTAATATAGTATAAATCTGTTTTGAATTTAAATTTGAATTTTAGTAATTTCATTACTGTATTGACAATATCGTATGTAATACTTAAATTTCCATATTGTATAAAAGATTAATAAATGATTGAAAAAAGCAAAAAAAAGTAGTTGTGCATTTTGACTCAGTATTAAAAGATACAAAAGTGAGTTAAAATTATAAAGTTTATTTGTTTTATAAGCAAAACTGTATATATTAACTAAAATAATGGCCATATACATGTTATGACAAACTTCATTTTTTACCCTGGTGAAACACAAAATGTCATCTGATCTTGACCAGAGCGCTGACATGAACTATCCCCTTGGAACGGTTTCTGATGGGCATTGTGGTCATCCTGGTTGCTACATGTTTTTATACAAAACTTCATTTCCACAAATTTTAACTTTGAAGTCTTCACACTCTTTATTAATAAACTGTTTTCCAAACTGTCAGCCTTGACAAGAAATATAAACAGAGCACGTGCATTAACATAATCAGCCAGGCTGCATGTCACAGAATGACATCGGCTACTTTCTTGTCAGTTTCAGCTGGTTATGTGCCAAAGTGATTATGAAAGCTTTATATCATAAACTCATTAATCTACCCTGTAATACCCTGTAATACTGACCAGTGAAGTTGTTGATTCTATAATGATTTATATACAAGTGCAAAGTAAGCAATACTGTGAACATGAAATGTACATTACAGTCAATCTATTATTTTTCAAGAAAAAAATACTGTTTTGAAATTGCTATACAGTAAAAGTCCCCAACAACGGAGCAGTGTTCAACGGAAAATACTAGCAACAGAAAGGAATTGTTGTTCATTAACATTTTCCCTTATATAGATAAGTAAAACTTGGAGTAATCAATGGAATGTCCTTAGCAATGCACAACGGAAGGCATTTTGGGTGACAAACGACAGAATTAACCTTATCTTGCTTCCTTTGTTATCGTATTTCTTTTTTCGAGCCCAGTATCGTACGTGGTTTCGTATGTCATAACAAACAAAGACATAGTCTCGATCATCATGTCCCCGTGCTGGCGTGGGTTCACCATTCTCATGATTGAACGAGGCTAAAAAAAGATGCATTGATTGTGCGCATGCGCTGTAGAACGGAAGCGCCATGTTGAAAAAAATAGCATTGAGAATTTTTAACAATAATTTTAATTTATGGACAACATGCTGAAGATGATGTTTGTAATAAACTGCCAACGGAATAGCCATGTATTTATGAGAGAACTGCCACTGACAAACGGACTGTGCATTCATTTTGCCAAGCAGAATTCTTTAATAACGTTCAGCATTGGGCGATAAAGGATGCCGATGGCACACGTGAACTTCATGTACAGATCACTAATCAACGGAAGCCCTCTCCAACGGAAGGAATTTTGCCTGCAAGTTGGGTTCCGTTGTTCAGGACATTTACTGTAGTTTAAGTATTGTGCATCCAGCCCAATGCAATTGGTAGGGTAACTCCATTGACCAATGAAACAAAATGAGTATCAAAAAAGATTAGTTTCAATATATGATATGAGCAGTTTACACATTATATTAACGTTTATACATATAAAAAATGCATCAAACATTATTATCATACTATGATTTTAAAAATCCGTTCATTACAAAATAGATACTGTATTTCACACATCTTATGTGCATGTATAAATAATATATATTAAAGAGACATGAACAGGTGAATTTCATGTCATATAAACCTTTTATGCCACATAAATAGTACTTGCTGAGCCATTTGAATATATACATTTTTATTTATATGCAGCTTTTCATTTCTTCATAATTAATCAGTTCCCTATTTCGGTTTCTTAAAATGTACCCACAGCCCAATGTTTTGTAAACAAAGAGGGAATTCAATAACATCCAGCCTTAATAACTATTTCAGACACGCAATTTCAGCTTGCGGCGCACAAGTGATAAAGGCTACAGTCCTGTTATTAGTACGGAACCTCCCAATGTCAATCCACTCGTTTTTCTCTCTGTTTTAATTTATTTATAATTTTCTATCAAACGCGTGTTTATGATTGTAAAATTGGAAGTTATTAGGTGCAACATGTCAAGAAAATAGAAAAATAAAATTATTAAGTGAAATTGTCAGAGGAGGTGGTTGCTGTTCATGTCCCTTTAACAAATGCGTACGTCAAAGTAAAATCTTACAATCGTATAGACCATTTTGCATTGAAGATTATGGCAATTTGATTATATGATTAAACTGATCATATAAATCTGATTATATCAAACATCAAATATTGTCCAGTTACAGGTAAAACATGACTTAAGATTGCTCCCTATGGTAATATCAAGTAAACAAGGTGACACACATACAAACAGAAATACCTTTGAGTATGAATGTAGAATTCCATTAATTTTAGTGCACAGTGTCAGTTTTCAGCACACTGTTAATTTTTGCACACAAATAAAAACACAATGTTGCACTTCTCGTTGCACACACGCTAGAACAAAGTCAATACATCACATTTCCCCTGATCTCTAACTTCATACAATAATATCGGTGGAAACCCATATTTCAAAGTCCAGATGTGGATGTCGATGGTCTGGGTTCTGCTGTCTCACGTCCAGCTGACGATGTGGACGCCACAGGCTCCGTCATCTCGCTGCCTCCAGCTGACACGTTTTGGGGGGCGTTCCTCCTCCTCTTCCTCGCTTTGTTCCCGCGTCTGCCGGCTGGCTTATTGTGGCGAGGTCCATGACCTAAAAGATTTCTGGCCGATCGTGGCGAGGTCCATGACCAGGAAGATTCCCACCGACGACCTGGGAGACGAAGGAAACGGGGTAAAACGGTAAATGGAGCCGAGAGGGTAAACCACGTGAGGGCGCCTGGAAACAGAGGGTAAAACCGGCCACTGGAAACCTGCAACAGGGGGAAAAAGGGTCGGCACACTGGAAACACAGAAAAAGGGGGTAAAACAGGGGTAAAACGCACATTGGAAACAGGGTAAAACGGCACATTGGAAACAGAGGGTAAAATGCACATTAGAAACCTGGGTATAGAAACAGAGGGTAAAATGCACATTTTGGGCATGGTAACAAGGTTAAAACGGCACATTTAAATAGCGAGAGCTTACCGATGGATTTGTCGTAGATTTCCTGCTCAGTGAGGTTGTCGGCTGGCACATGGATCTTGATCACTTCACCACCTTCTTGGTCTGAAAACAAACAAAATCAGAACATGACAGGTCCATTTGTTGCTAAATGAACGAGCTAAACGTAGTAGTAGGGTTTATAGGCTATAAACTTATGGAGCCATGCCTGGGACTCCAGGTGGGATTGACAGGTGACAGCCAGAGATGATAACAAAGTCAGTTGTTGTTAAATGACTGAGCTAAAGTATGAGACTTCCTGCCGTAATATCTAGTTCTATAGTTTGCTTTAAAAGAACTTTACCAGAGCAACGCATTGCTGTAAAATTAAAATGAAAATATATAATCCTTGTGACCATACTCACACGTGCACATTATGTCTTCCCCCATCCACGTCCCGTTGGGGCCACAGACTTTGATTTTTTCTCCTCCCACATAGATGTTGTTTGGTTGGCATCTGTAAGAAAAGTAAAAAATCTTTCAGCAATAACACCTGTGTGAAGTTTGTTGGCGCTGAACACAAAAACATCCAAGGGGTAAAATGGACATTTTTAAGTATTCCATGCAAATAATATATAGTTATCCAAATATTTTGTAACAAAATTCTTTACAATATCAAGCAGAATAACTATATTTTCTCAAATTTGAGGCGGTTTCAAGGACTTTCTCAATCATGCTCAATAAAGGAACGTGTACTTCTTTGTTAATGGTATAAATACTATAAAATAAACACTATCAATATCACTTTCCCTATCCAGCTCATTATGATAATATAAAGTGACTACAATAACTGCACCTGTAGAAAGCCTGACTGTCCAGAGTGATGGTGTCGTTGTGCACACTCGTGTTGACCGCGGCGCCGGAGGAAGTCTCCACGTGGACACTGGCGTTGGCCACCATTGGGGGAGGGCCGCAGGACACCGCTGGGGGAATACAGAGAATATAGTAACATGGGGGAGGGCCGCAGAACACCGCTGGGGGAATACAGAGAATATCACCGTCCGAAATCACCAGAATAACAAACATTATGATGAACAAACACAGTGTAAAGCTCCACATAAATTTGACATGTTACATCTGAGATTCTGAGTATTTGCATAAAGAATCTTTAAAACAACTATGAATATTTGCTAAAACTTTCTAAAAAATAAAATTCAATTTAAACTTTCATATGTATCTGATTGGCATCTCTCAAGATTGATCAGATTGAATTATAGAATTGTGACAGTGATACAAAAAATATCAAAAATAGAAGAAAACAAACAATAAGCTCTTATTCTAGCCACATATAAGCTGCGATATTCTGTGCAATGGACAAACAATAAGCTGTTATTCTGGTTGATCAAACAATAAGCTCTTATTCTGTCCCCATACAAACAATAAGCTGTTATTCTGTCCCCATACAAACAATAAGCTGTTATTCTGTCCCCATACAAACAATAAGCTGTTATTCTGTCCCCATACAAACAATAAGCTGTTATTCTGTCCCCATATCGGCTGCTCACCCACACACTCCGGGGCGCGGGTTGGAGAGCTCCACGCACCGTCCGGCCCACACGTCACAGTCGCCTCGCTCCTCATCATGTAGCCGTCAAAACACGCGAACGTCAAGTTGCTGCCGTAGTCGTTGCCGTCGTAGATTATCTTCATGAACAGACCGACGGGTGGAAGCGTTGTACACGTGACTCCTGCAGAATAGGGCACGTTATTGATGCAGTTGGAGCCTTTGAAATCAAACAGTGGGTTGTAAATAAAATAGTCAACTGATTCAAAATGTTGCAGTACATAAATAGTCATTATTTCAAGAATTTTTTTTTCTAGTATATGTATGCAATTTTTATTTTATTCTAGAATTTTTTATTGTTTTTTATTCTATCAAATTTCAAATTTAAATTTTAGAAAATAGCACCATACATGTATAACAAATATAATGTATTTTCATGTTTTCAACCAATATTTCAAACATTGAGATCATCACATTTTTATGCATGCATCAGTCAGGGTTTGTGATGACCAATAAGAATAGAAGTTTTTGCATCATTTCTATATTTTTATGCATGTCACATGTAGGTGTCTATTGTAAACATTACACGTGACATGGTCAGCACTGTCCGGGAGAATGGAAAGAATTTCCAAGCATTGGAGCATATATGTGGAGCCCACAGCAAACCTGGTGCTGTTGAGGCTGGTCATCTGAGTCCCATTGGACACCAGTGGTGGGGAAGTGCACACAATTTCTGAAAGGGTTCACATGCCCAGATACCTTTATGAACAGTGTTTTGATGTCAAACTATTTGTTTTAGCCAACAAAACCAATGCACATAGAGGTATCCCCAACAAACATGTATTTGATCCATTGTTCATCCATTCATTTATGCAATCCATCAGGCAGGGATCCAGAATATTGAATCAGCACTGCCAACAGACAAACTTTGGTGCTCATCATAGGCTGTGTTTTATCTGAAGTCCCATATGGAAACCAATGGATACATTTTCATTTGTTTCATGTGTATTGTAACCCACCAGACAGATTTTTAACCAATTAAATTGTTTGTGATAAAAAATTGTTCCATTTGTACATGTGACATGGTGATAAAATGGATATATCAGAGGTATCATGTATTGTTGTTCAATTACTAAAATACATGGAGAAACGGGGGCTCAAAATCTGGGAAATTGCAGCATAATAGTATATAAGAGTGTGACACCAAAGAAATTTGATTGTGCTGGAGAGGTCATGAGTCCCATTGAACACCGTTACCAAACAATTATCATTTGACATTTGAATCAGTATATATTAGAGAAAGATTTTATGTATCCAGTGCCAATCTAAATGTCAAACTGTTTGTTTCAAAACCAATGAACATAATTATCCCCAACAAACACTGTATTAAATCATTTCATCTATACACGATTCCATAATAATGGGGGTCTATAAAACAAAAAACTATCCCAAGTTTCTTATACGAATTACTTGTTTCTATTTTTGGCTACTACAAAGTCATCTATGAATGCACTGTTTCACATCATTGAGTGTTTCATATCAATTTAAAGATTATTGTATGTTCACAGCAATTTCATTTGTTAGATAATATATTGAATACAAAATAATAGGATTGGAAAAAAATAAAGCATGAACATTGTTATCAAGATGAAATTGGTAACTGGATTTTGAATTGTTGCATTGTAAGACAAAAAACTCCTTTCAAGTAAACATTATATCGAACACGGACTTTCTATCATCAGAGAGTTGATGCTGCTCACGTTCACAGTGTTCCATGATGTATTGTATTGAATACATAATAATAGGATTGAAAAGAAACCAAATGAGCTTGAAAACTGTTCTTAAGATGAAATTTTAACTAGATTTTGAATTGTTGCATTGTAAGCAAAAAAACCTTTCAAGTTAACATTATATCGAACACAGATTTTCTATCACCAGAGAGGTGCTCACGTTCACAGTGTGGCTGTGTTCCGTGCCAGGCGCCGTCGCTGCCACAGACCACAGCGCCGGCGCCGCCCTGCAGTCTGTAGCCCGCGCTGCATGAGAACCGCAGCGAGCTGCCGACACCGCGACCGCCGCTCACACTCAGTCCCGCGCTGGCAGGCAGGTCAGGGCACACGATCTCTGCAGAAGGTGAAAAGGCTCGCTCTTCAGGGGTGAAAAGGTACAATTGTCAATTATAAAATAGTTTAATTGTCAATGTTCTGGAATGACCCACGGCCGTGCGCAGTTGTCATTCCGATGATTGCATTATCGCCACGTTATTGGTGCGTTATTTGCCGGTTTTATACTGACCAGTCGTGTAATAGTTCTTATTTAGTGTAAAATATACCTTATTGTCGTCATCCTATGTTTTGGGAGCTCGATGCCTCCGTGTAACGTTGTATATTGCATAATTATCCATTGTTTCTATCTTGCCCGGCGAGTATGATGCCATATTGTGTGCAGTGCATTGTGGTATAGCTCATTCCGTGGTTACTACCGGCTGGTCGCCTAGTAATGGTGTCAACAGGGTATATAAGGAACGAAAAGTAAACAATCTTGGCAGAAGACTTCCGAACCCAGTAGGAGACGTTTTGAAGAAGACTTGTACGGAAAACCTATGTAGAACTTCAAAGTTACGAAGGTACGGAGCTTGCCTCCTTCTTGTCAAGGATGTCCCGTGTCCTTCCCCCATATTTAATATTTATTTAGACACCCAGCCGGGTGATCTAACTCGTATTTTTGCCGTCTCTTTCACTCCACTCGGGAGCAAGACGTCTGGACACTAACAGTGTATATACAATCAGTGGCCTGAAAGACGGCTGAGTCGTAAGATGGTTGTATCAAAATGATTACTGTGGTTGCATTAGCACTAATGCAAGCTGTATAAAGCTGCCAAGAAGACCCGGGCTTCCCGGTGCTACAGTAATTGAAACAGACATCTCCGAAGAGAGACTTGAGATTTGATGTACTTTTTAATATTTACAACTTATCAGAGATGCTCTGAAGTTACATATTATATAATTTAAAGTCCATGTAAATTATTACAATGGCACTCAGTTTGCTGCTCCATTATTTATTTGTCTTCTGCCCGGATCAGCTCTGTCAATGCTGTGAATTATTATGCAGTTAAAGTCCATGTAAAATATTACAATGTCACTCAGTTTGCTGCTTCATTATTTACTAGTCCGGATTAGCTCCGTCAATGCTGTGAATCATTATGCATTTAAAGTCCATGTAAAAACTTGGCTGTGCTCCATTATTTATTGATGACAAGTGTGAATTATTGTGTATTCACTTTGGCTGTGTGCTTATTATTGATGACAAGTGTGAAATGATGAAGTTATGAAGTACACGTTCGTTTCTCAGGGGAGCACACCAGGTGTGACCCTCCTGGTAGTGACTCGCGAGGGTAATAGCCTGGGCTCTGTGCATTGTCCATGATCGTGGCATTGTACAGGGGAGGGGAAAGTACCTGCACTGGGTCATGAATGAGGTGTCGAGGCGTGCAGTGTCGATGTTGTATGTTAT
>JAGTTF010005234.1:40801-64416 GCA_019095985.1 Streblospio benedicti | reverse complement strand
CATCCTCTCAGATTAAAAAAACAAATAGTATTTAGGAGGACGGAGGGTGAATCGAGGGACTCGTAGGGGTTGCGTGTACAGCATACAAATTCTCACTGAACAATTATCCGTACACATGCATGCCACAGCCCGATCATTTGAAAATAAAATTTATTAAGTATGTATTGAGTATTGAGAAGCGTTGAGAAGACATCCTTCCAAATGCCCCTTGGCCGTACTTTTCTAGATACCACTTGGACTCCATCAAGAATGAACCTTATTTTAATTGATTTAAAATATATAAGACTTGCATAGTGATTGTTTAGTCTCATGGCGCCTTATTAATTTATTTGCAAGGTTATGTATCCAGAAGGTTAAACATTGTATGTTATGAATGATTAAGTGAGAATATTTATCATCGATAGTCCTCTTATGTATTATGTATGGGCAACCATTACTACCAGTGTATATTGGCAGATCATGTCTAAAACCCCAGTTGAGTTAGATGGCCGACAGAATTTCCTATGAGTAAGATATAAATTGTAAGAATCGAAGCGAGTTCATTATTCATGTATATTCTCTAATTTCCAGAAATTGGGCCGGCGTTTGATAATGGAGTGTCGTCCTGATGGTGGGGCTACGACGGTGACCTTGTATCCTCCATCATCCAAACGTCCCAAGACGCCCCTAATACTGCTCCTTTCATGCCAGCTACAAATTTCAAAATAGAATACAGTACAAAATTGAAGATCGCAAATGCCATGATACTAATTGTAATCTGCTGATTTAATGGTGTCTGTTTGTTTATAAACTTGTGTTCCAGGTTTTCCTGAATATTTGAGATGCTTAATGTATGATTGTATAGATCAGATTACTGCATTCGGACCACAGTGCCCTCTAATTGACTTGTGTTAGAAGTGATGCTTCAGGTTACGTTATGTTTGTGCAAGTCTTCTCTGCCCTCCGGTCGGGGAAGCGTGAACATTGTACAATGAACAAAGTAAGTGGAATGAATAGCTGAATGAAATAAAGAACAAGGCATTGGAAGAACCCAGCTAATAATAAGGGCAGTGAGCCTTGACAGTAATATAAGATGGGATAGTCCGGTAAGGATACTAAGAATTGTTACTATAATGTGTAGTAGAATTAACATACGCATATGCAGGAATGGCTTATACAGACTTACATTGATAATGTAAACTAAGGTTTAATTAACATAACCAATTTATGTGAATATATAAATACTAAAGGGGGACAATAATGCATTACTATGTAAATGGTCAGAGCAATTCATTTAATTAAATATAATATATAATCCACTAACTCATATCATGTATTTCTGGCGTTACAACTGGTCAAGTAGGGTGCCTTGGCGTGTTATTTTCAGGCCCTAATGTTGGGACTACCGATGAGCATGCACCACTGCCCATGGAAGGAAACAGTGCGACCAATAGGTCATTTAATAAAATTATTATTCGATGTGTAATGGACGACAGTGAGTAATGTAATGGTGTTAATTATGCTTGTGCCCATAAGGCATGTACGGCGGGCACCCATGATGCGCCAATGTAAATGCTCTCCAAACCAATAGCAATCAACCAGACACCAATACACTTCGGGTCAGCCCCATGCAGGCGAATATGATGGACGTAAGTCCTCGACTCGCTCTCATTGTGTAGTTACAAATCAACAGGCAGCAGACGGAGAAAGACATGGACCCTGGATAGGTTGCCAACAAGATGGTTCCAGACTACTGCGACAGGAAATGTAAAAGCAGACGAGGGGAAAAGGACATAGAAGTTCTTGTACAATGTGGTAAGTGAAGTGAGTGGCATGTTGCTTTCCTCGCCTTTGTCATGTTCGTGGGAATGGTGTCATTGTGGGAAATTGACCATGCATCCTCTCATGATGAAAATGGTAACAGTACTCCATGCGGTGATGAGTGACCAAGTGGACCTGGCGCTCGGAACCATTGTCCATTGAAATATTTGTGTGTCTATATCGTTCATTCATAAGTGTGACCGGATGTGTCATATGTCAATATCATATAGGTACTACCTTACGTTCATCTATGAAACGGTGAATATAATGTACGTGTCAAGATGATCTCAGGTGATGGATATACAAGTGAGAGTGTATGCTAAAACCATAGTGACGTCGCCCTTGTTGAACATAACAATATTTATATCATAATTCAATCTTGTGATTGGAGTTGATTTGTGAATTGCTGTCACTCACGGTCACGACACCATTACTCGTTTAACTATTAACCAACCGTTGTTGGATACACACCCTTTAGACGTGGGTGGAGTCATTGATGAGGGATATCTTCAATATACGCCAAAACCACTTCCAAGGGGAATCAGCTCAGGACTTATTAACCCCCGTTCTCATCACACGTACCCTCATTTCCTGCACATGGCCTATTGAATTGATATGCTTGTGTGATATATATACATATATAATATTCTATGCTTTCTTTACGTATATTCCTGCATGATTGACCAGCGCACTGCTGTAAGACCAAGACAAATAATGAGTGTTTCATCGGTAAGCCAAACACGCATGGATTGTACGTGCTGAGTCATCTCCACAGGTAAACCCTAGACAAACGAGTTCAACGTTAACAAGCCTTCAACGGTACCATCTCATCTGGTGCACTTGGCAGAGGTCTAGGAAGCCGTCATGAGCAGTGGACTAACATCAATACGAGGAATAAAACACTTGTAAAGACGCGAGTTGTTGCTAATATTGTTTAACAACAAGGTACGTGCCAACTGTACCGCCAGCTCCCCAGGACTATCCATTAAACACATATATGATTACATTGGGCCATGTGAATTATTACGTTAAATGAGGTGTACACCTCTGGGGTGTTGAGCTGCAGGCGGCAGCCTAACGAATCCGCCTTACTTATTACAGAGATATATTATTCACGGTGATTAATACAAGAAATGGCAGGCAAACGCTGACCCAGACGAATATTCCTTGATTAATATAGCTGGGACAACTGACCGGCGCCTACGGTATTACCAGTGTTGCGTGTGTATGTAATCTCATCCCCTTTTACTTGTTTTAATTAGTTTAATTTCTTAATATAAGACAAGACATGGTCCAGGTTTACCATTTCAAAATAGAGTCGGTCTTGCATATTACAGAGACATGTTGAACTGTCTGGCACATTGTAGTATAGAGAAACCTAGCCTGAAACGGCGTTCTTCATAAACAGGCTCTTCATATATGTGACGCGATCTTGTATGTTCTGGCTCTCTCCATGTTGCTGCTGATCCTGCAGAGTGGTAAGTACTAAGCCGGAAAAGACATTCTGCTGCACTCTCACGGGATATAGATCTTCCGGGTACAGGCCTAGGGTCTTTCAATGTAAAAGGATCATGGCTAATCAACCCTCAGGTACACTCATATAGACGACAAGGTATATCGTGTTTGTTTCATCAATAAACATGTGGAAATTCAATGTATCAGAAGCTAAGTTAATAAATTTAATATCCACGTATATGGACGACAAATGGCAGGAATCATCCTTGGCATAGCAGTATATACATGTGTGGTAATCAGTCACAGGATCTCATAATGATTGCAAACGTGTGGATCTTTAAGTAAGCCAAGGTCACGCACGCCCAGCGTGACTGCATTCCATTGATATTTGCATCTGTCGCGCCACAACAAACAAGTCATGTGACCGCGATATTTGCATTATGCAAATTAGACTAGCACGGCCACAATCCGTCGCCATGCTATAGTCAGTCGCTGCACACTGGTTTGGTGGGCGGCGTGTCTCCCCCTATTTTGCGGCAATGTTATTGTCTGCTCACTGACGCCCGTTTCTCTCGGGTGTATGAAAATAATTGTCATTATTCCTGTTGCTACAATTTATAGAACCTATAGAGTGCTGTTGTGAATAAACAACAGTGTTGAACGATATTTGTATGTGGTGATTATTGAAATGTGTTGGTTTACCGCCAATGATTAGTAAATTTTCTAAAATAGATCATTCATTTATACATTATTTCAAGGAAGGTCATCATGAAATATGCAGTCATAAATTATATGTGTGTAAGTGGTTGTAGGGTGGTGTTAATTACATAATTGTATGTTTCCTTGCTGCGGCGATAATCCGCGTTTAAACCATACCAACCAACGGCGCAACCAACATACCAACCAGCAGTGCAATATGGCGCAACGTACAGACAGTGTTCGCATTCTCCACGTTGTTTCGGACCTTTAAATGCCATCGGTGGCTCCGGATATCCGTGTGTATAGTAGAAATTACATATATATATATATATATAGACAGTACCCAGTAACAGAAACCATGTACTCAAGATCTAACTTGAAACACTTGTTTGCCTAACCATGAAATTTAGAATTAAGAGGGTTCATTGGGTCATCTTGTATGAACTAACACAGAGATGGTACCCGCCAGGGGTAATAAAAATCGTTTCACTTGGTCCATTTCACCCATCCTTACACAGTACATGAACTTCACAATAAAATATGACACCGGAACCTTCAACCATTGCTAAGATCTCAGAAAAATGACACACAGTGACAGCGTGGGGCACTGAATACATCTATTCCTTTGTCGTATTCATCTTAAACGAGGCTAGTTTCCTTCCAATATAGGATATAACCCAAAACATTGCAAAGGACTACTGCTGGAACCCATCTTGCTGCTCGCACAATGTTGAACTAACAATATGGTATAGAATAAGTACTTGACAGCCATATTATCGGAACTCATCATGCATCATGTGTAGTGTCATGATATGTCGACCAGCGTATCAAGGTGTCATCATCATATACTTCCCACGACACACATCCATGGCACCAGCCCTTAGAACTGACGAACTGAATGGCAAGTGAAACAGAACCTTAAGGAACCGTCCTCACATATGAGTTTCAATACGTCTCAAACCTAGTATATCAGGTGAGTCAATTCATAGGATGCATACTGACACTTATTATATAGCGAACTACATGAGTACCATTAGGATGTGACTATGTACGGTGAAACACAACATCCATGCAACGCCCGCAGCGAGGCCAACACTTGTCATCGGGACATTCGTCATAGGCGTGGAACCATAACGTCCCCGCCCGCGTGGGCAACCTCACTGTAAAACTAGAAATATTTGCAGCCATTAACTTATGTTGCAGTGTATTCTGAGTGAGACAAATTCCCTTCACGACTAGAAGAAAGATTTTTTAAAGAATTGTGGGCTTGAGGAAAGAGAAAACCTTATTGCCAGGGTATTGTCTACTGACCAAATTCTGAATGTGCTCGCCAATCTTCGCGGCCGCATTCCGTCAATTATGATAATCAGCTAACTAATCTTCAGTGACTCGGAGGCTACAAAATATATCATGTTTGGTTTTAAGGTAATGCCCATATACACGCATCGCAAGGTAATATATTTGTATTGTAGGTCTGTCATCAACTAATCGATGACTAAGATAAGATGAAAATACTGTACATTTTCTGAACATACAATACTAGTCAGATCCTTGCAAAATTATACTTGCAATTCAAAGTTTTGATTAAGTGGAGGCATATCAGAGAAAGATGTAATTGTAGGCCTACTGTAGAAATTAAAGGAATAGCAACAAATCCAACATATTTAGCACAAAGATTGTACAACACACGAAGTTTCCTATTATAACTTATAAGGTTTTCCTATTGTATTTCTCTTTGATTGTCCAATTTCGTTCATGGACGTAAAATTGGCATACTGTCAACTTCATGTTTCTTAAGCGAAGAAATTCCCCCACGAGAAATCACACATATTTGGTTCATTGGGGGCAAAACACCGGATCAGCAATTCGAATATGGCAATTCAAAGGCGACACTAATTTTCACTTAAGACCAATAATATGAGACTATTGATAATGGAATAATGGATAATGGAATGGGGAGGTGTAATGGTCAACTCATTTGTTGGACTGTTTACAACTTATTGTTATCCTCTTAGTGTAATTGTCAAATTATAATTATCTGTTGTTTATATCTATCTATTGTAGGTTTTATAGGTCAATAAATATGTTATTAATGCGTAACATACTTGGTATCATATAAGGTAGATATAACGTGGCTGCGTTTTGTCCACACTAGTAAGGTCCATTGTCAAGGTCGTCCTGGTTGCAGCAGCAGCAGGTTCAATGTCCTGGGCCTTCTTGAGAGAGGCCGCGGTTTGTTTACGCCTGCCGCTGCCTCCACCGAAGGGCATGTGTTTTAGCTGCTGTGGACAGCAAGGCAAGTGGGTCACACCACTCCAATTTGCATATTCAAGGCTTAGTCTCGTCGGCGGGCGCTGTGGAATCTGCCCGTGTTATTCTTGACACAAATGACTACAAGGCAGATTTCCCGGTCTCGCCCTTGACTTGGAACAATTCTCTATTCTCTATTTGTTGTCCTCATTGCCTGCGTGTTCGAGAATTTAATTCTTGAAGGTACACGTATCTTTATAAAATATGTAAGAAAGGTCCAGAGCTTTGGAGTAGGGTGGACTTGGCAGGTCCACATATATCTTCAACACAATGTTTAACATTACTTGTTTGGAGTTATACACAAATCATCAATTACTACAATGAAGACCATAATCCCTTGAAATTGACAGGTGAGAGGGTTGCATATAAATGCAGTGAAATGAGAAAAGAAGTAACAAATGAAAACAAGTATAATAAGCTCTCAGCTCTCGAATAAATGGAGCTTGTTCACCAAACAATCACATATGCTTGCACACATTAGTCATGGATAGAGACAGTACTGACGAACCAATTGCAAGTGGGCATATAATGAATAGGTCACGACCTGTGATCAGAAACATCTGCGGTGAAAACATTTAGAGAAAAACAGTAACCTTACACCATGTACACAACATAGTCTGATGTAACTGAACCATGTATAAGGCAACTCAGTTGTGTACACTAATATGCCTTGGTATCATAAGCTGGGCCATTTCTTCCAAAACGTGCATTCATGTATTATGGATATTTATCTAATATAAAACAAATTGCCTGCAATGGCAACCTTTAATAGAAATAACTAAACCATGATATGAATTGAAAACAGAAATGTCACTGTCAGCATTACCATATGTTATATTCAGCATCGTGACTGGGCTAGATATTTGTGATAAGTGGGTCATCTTGTTTATGTCCAGCTGCAGTGGGCTTTAGCCGCTTCTGTGGACGAAAGTGGGCCATGTCACCTTACAAACATTACAAGGCACTTAAATTCAGCAATCCCATGCATACACGTATCATTTTTTTGTAACGCGGGCAAACCCCCTTCTAACTCAGCATGTCAACCATATAATAATTGGTCATGTTTCATTAATATTATAGCTCTGACGGCACATTGTCGAACACCCCTGTGTGTGCAGTGTTTGAACTAAGTGTCAATTATCCTCGAACTATTTCAGCCACGCAGCAGACTGATCCCTCCTGATTAACTTGCATAAGAACTGTGCAATGGTACGAAGGGCAGTCCCTAGGTGTCAATGAGATGCGTCTGGCCACGCCCAAAAACCCCAGGGACACAGGACCGTAGAACATAACATAGAGTTGTGTTGCTTTTTTTTTTTGTTATGCACTCATGTATTTGTGTTTTAGCATTCACAGGCACTGGGAATGCCACAAATTAAGATTTCAGGTCAAATATCAGCTGAACGTTGTGTTTTAAGAAGAAAATAAACTTGGACTACATGGGGTTTCCTTACCGAGAGCAAGTATAAAATATGTATCATATTCATAACAATTTATCTTCGTTGTTCTTTTTTCCTTTTTTTTCTTTTTTAATGGTTAACTTATGTCAAAGGGAAGGGGGTCCAATCTTGCCACGCGTGATCGTATTACTAAGGAGGAAATCAGAGTTAATGCATGGGAGTGTATGTACGGTACATACTAGGTCACTAAACGTGGATATGCTACTATTATGATATACAACAAATGAATTGTCATAGGGAAAAGGAAAATACTAGTCAGCCATTAGATAATAATGAAGAGAGAATTTCAATTAAGATGTTTGCAAATAAGATATATTAAGTATCAAAACGTGTATTCAAGAAAACTCAAGCCAGGGTGTAAAATGAATTCAATGACCACGAAGTTTACACGGCTGCATACATGATTTCAAATCACTGCCCATATCTGTATTGAGAACTAGAAAATAATTTAATGTAACGCAATGCCTCCACTCATACTGTCTGTTTTTATCTCCGCCCAGGCAGCTAAGAATGACATCATTCCCTGCCAGAGTAATGGCCTGTCCCTGGGCGATATAATGAGCCATTATGGAGCTAGGGTGTTGACAAGTTGTTTTCCTACTAGCTGTGGAATGCCGGATCTTGGTCGCCAAGCATCCCTCGCGAAGTGTTTATGGCGGTTTGAGGTGTTAATCACTGGTGCAGACCGGTTTAGGATTGTTGTGAGATCATGGTTTTGGTGGAAAGGGCGGTGAATTTATAATAAGTTAAAAATAAACTTATTCTTATTATCATAATCAGTCTTCGATGCCATTCTTGCAAGTAAATAAATCTCAACCCAAACACATATATTGGTAATTGAAATGGTGAACCAGTAACTTGAAACCGTGCATAATTATTATAAAACTTAAAATTTACTCATAACATAGCCAATGCATGGGGATTTGGCTCTAACCTTCTTAATATCAATAGCACAGTTTCATCAAGCAGCTCCTACTCTCTAGGCATATTGCAACAGTTAATTTACCCAAATTTCGACCATAGGTTGTTTTGAAGTATCTGAAACACCAACCTGAACATAAGCATTTATTTAATCTTTATGATGGAGATACTGATGTTGAAAAGGTATAAGGCCGGTAAAAGTGCAGTAAAAAAATTCGCGTCAGCGGATATTTTCCTCCTCAAATCATGATAGTGGAAGTAAATCAAGAAAAGAAATGTAATCTAACTTGCAGTCAAGAGGCCAAAACGATGCAAACTTCACTCCAAATACATCCAGTCCTCATCGTGAACCAGATGAACTCCAGCTGAAGGTGACCAATGTAGAGAGGTTATCGACTGCTAAAGGTACAGAATTCATGAAACTTGGACCTGTGTGGAACCAGTATAATGTATATGTACCGCATGTAGGAATATGAATTCTAATATGGCATTTACCTTAAAGTCGTGCTATAAATCACTGACACGTTATTATGGCTTAATATGTATGTATGCTGTGTATTCGTAATGAGCACTGGATAATGACCCAATATACCAACTGCCTTTCACGGCTATGCATAATGTCCATCCGATAATGTGTATAAGAAGACAGGCCACATTTAAGCTGAATCGGTTGGCCACCAGTGACCCTGATTCTGTAGACATCCGGCCCAACAACAAAAGAGTCATGTGATTTGCATACATTCTTGACTGTAGGGTTTGCATGCAAGTAATTCCCAGCCTAAGCGAAAATCTGCCAAATACAAACGAAATTTATGTGTGTCTCCCCAAGAATTCGTGTTGATATCAGTCATGGCTATTTTCGTGGGGGATGCTTGAATATTGTGGTGTAATTGTAACAACCAATCGAGTCATCATATGGGTTACAAGTGTCTCAGGACACTCAATTTGTGCCCTTATATCAGTCATTTCTAAGGCCGGTATTGCATGTGCAGTTGAAGAGATATCAAAATGTCGACTTCAAAATCCATATGGACCAGTAATATGTATTAAAATCCTATATGACATTCCATGACAAGTATGGGTTGATGATAATACATGTATAGCCAGACTAACCCATCATATGGAAAGTATCAAATTTTAACATGATAATAGGTAATGTTTCCGACATGGCGGTCAGCTATTCCAGTATAATGATGTCTTCAGCATGGACCAAACGATGTGCAAAAATCCCATGGCATTCCATATTAACATGACTATTGTCAAGCGTTCATGTGATATTTAAAACGGCCTGTTGAGTCGGTTCCATCCTATAAAAAAAAATTATGTCTGTCGGTGATTTGTTCACAGACAATGTATAAACGTGTTTGCAGTTGTGTACAATGTCAAATGACGTGAATATATAAACAAACCATGTCAATGGTCTTGCAAGATTGATTAGTGGGAAAAATGAACAACATGTTTGTAACTAAGCAATAATACCTTTTCAACAAGGGAATATTGTAGTATTTGATGTATGCTACTGTAGAACTCATGACGCTCGCCGAGCAGTAAGAAAATCCAAGGTGTTCATTCAATATAAGCATAATATGTACCTAGTGGAAAACACCTGATCCGCTTAATGTGAAAGTAAACACAATTATCATCGGATGAAATTAGTTTACTTTTAATGTGATATTACCTAAAATATGACACGTGATCTCTATATTATTTGTTTTTACATTTGAAAAATAAGCCAAATCTAAATTATAACAAGTCAAACTGGTGGGGAGGTTGAAGGGAAATGAAAACGAAGTCATCAATAATAGACAGAGTGGTCTTATTAAAAAAAAAAAAAAAAAAAATTCTACAGAGATTGAAAATAAATAGTTACAGGACCTTCCTCGCTCTTTAAAATATGTACATGCGGAGATAGATTTAGTTATTGACCATACGTGTCAGTCCCGAAAAGAAGTTGTCAGTATATAATTCCCAGCTCACAAAACCCATATGCGCCAATCATGTAAGTCCCACGATACATAATCATTATGACTTAAAATCTCAAACGCGACTGTGAGCTGGAAGCAGATCATTGATGAATGAAAGCAGAATTTCGGATCACATGCCACATTTACATGAGGGAGGTGCAAGTATAACACAATTGTGGTTGAAGGAATTGGTTCATTGATTAGGTAATGAAAATAACCATGGGAGGAAGATATGAAGAATATCTGGACCACAAGATTCGTTTATCCGATGCGGCCAGGGTCTACAAGGGTGCCGTCCACACAAGATTATACGTAAGGGGGGTGTCCATAGGTAAAATTAATGATGCCACAGTATGTACATTACTCTCAATTGGAATCACTTAACAATTGAGGTCAGATATGTTACAACGGTGCTAACTCAGAGATAAGATAAAACCTTTCAGGAATCATGAACATATCATGAACGGATGAAGACATAAGCATATAGTACATTTATTGGGCAGGTGGTGTAATCACAGTAAGGTGTTTCAAGCGAAGACTACGTCCGTTTCTCGTTGTACCCATTGTAAGTGAGGCTAGTCTTCTTCCAGTAACGACAATAAAATAAAATCCAGAACTATGACGGACTACATTATTACTCGCACATTGTATAGGTGTCAACTAACCACGACCATACAATAAAACATAATAAGCCTGTAATAAACAAATTCCACCCCATGCGGCAATTTCACACAGTTTGTAAATGCTGGCTGTGAATGTGTAGTGTAAATGGCATTTGCTTGTGCAATGGAAAATACAATTATACTATCGTACGCTGGCCGGTGCACTGCCCGGGCGTATAATTACAAACACTGTGATCTCCAAGGGTACAGCATTGCATAAACGGGCGCACATACAGTGCAACCAGAATGTATGGTGCATCACAAATCCTATTGGTAATCATTCCTCATTGAACAGCATCTCTAGGAAAGCTTTAGTGCATCAGGACGAATCTCCAATGGAAGAATTTAGGAAGAACAGGGAACCAATCAATATAAGGTATCACCAGAATAAGTCTTTAATCAATGCAATACATATATCCTACTAACGTTCACAGTCGGAACAGGTTGAGAGAACCATACTGTACTCATTCTACACCGTGCTCATCTCGTGATTGAGGTCAGAAAAGGAAGTCGCTAAGGAGAAACATATGAAACGCTGGCAATAAACTCAAACTAACCCATAATATCGGAGCGCGTAATGCGAAGTTGCACTCTTAATGTTAACTATGACAATGCTATGGTTATTATACATGCATCTACAAGTCGTATTGTACCTAACGCAACCATGTGGATACCTTTAGTACAATTGATGCTCGCACCTCCACGCCTTTAACAAAGACACGTTTGCCGAGAATCATTTTACTAAAATAGTGACAAGCTGCTCCAAACTATACAAAAGTGCATATCGTGTAATGACTTTAAACACTTACTTTTGAGTACAATGACACAGAGGACAACAATAAATCATATTTTAAAGAAACAGGTGATATTGACCAACGCCTTGCCACATAAGCTAAAAGGTATCTATCCCATAAGGGGAGGCCTTTCAGGAATCATGAATGCATCATGAACGGGTGAAGATACAAGGATATAGCATATTATCACAAATTCGAACACAGTACACGCCAACTTGCCTGTTAATTAACAAGTCAACAAACCCATTTAGAATAATCACATAGATATACAAATGAGAGGATTCACATTGCCTTTTAACAAGATGAGCACATCATACAGTCATACCGATGCTCGTGTTCTTTTAAGTTAATTCTGGCTAGAAATATAGACGCCTATAAACGCTCTCTCTCCACGCCCTTTAAGATTATCTCTCACGACATACTTCGGTGCGACGTCAAACTTGAGCATGTGAGCATGGGATGCGACCAACTGTTTCAATAACTACTTCATGTATATATAAACAATTGTTTCATAAAACTTGTTTCATAAAAAAATAACCGCTTGCCCGTTCCAACGTACATCATATTAATGAATCAGAATTGCCTACACGCTTACACAATAAAGCCTATAAACAACACTACTCCTGTCGTTCCTCTACAGTGGTAGAGATTACGGAATTGACTCAAGCCAACTGTTCGAGTGCACACAAACAACCACACACACAATGAAACAATTCTAAGTCCACATACACGGACTTCTATTCCACACATGCATTACACTATATCATATAAACTTACTCTCACTACAAGTAATATCCGCATTGCACTTACATGGCAATATTCAAACATTCACATATCCGCAATACATTTACATGGCAAAAAAAAAAAAAAAAAATACACAAACACTCTAGTAGTCAACATCTAAATATTGCATTGCACGTTTACATGGCAAAATCTCAATACACAAACACTCTAGTAGTCAACATCTAAATATTGCATTGCACGTTTACATGGCAAAATCTCCAACACCACAACTCACAGAATTAATACTTCACTACCGACTTATCACCAAAAAAATATCACATTTGCTGGTGGTCGGTCTACTACTCACATTGCAGTTAGACTAAGCGCATAGTTCGGTCTACAGTTGATACTTAAAATATTTAGATTTTTGTTTGTTTTCCAAGAGACTAACCACATTTTCAGGTAAATATCACTTTGTTTTGTCATTGAACAGTAGATGTCTAATAATTTCATAAGTTGCTATGCTTTAGCAGTGATTACATTACAAAACCACAACAAACTTGAATTGTTCTAATATGCCGACTTTGTCGTCTGCTCTGTCGTCTGCTAATAGCCAAGACAGTATGAGCAAGAAATAGTGCGCTAAATATCATTTCTAAAATAGGGCTTTTTTTTATGCAGTAAACTAAAATAGGTGTTCACTAATTTATTGTATGCAATATAGGAACTGCAGTCTTAGTCTCACTGGCCATAGATATCAGCACTTGGCCCCATGTGGCAAAACTTGCAATATCAAGTATCTACATAGTTGGACTTAAAGAAATCACATAAATGCATCAATTGAGGCAAACTTAGTGCAATTGCCTACTCGCGAAATACTTGAGAAAAAAAAAAACTAATAGCACATCCATACAATTCAGCTTATAGAAGATTACGCGAACACTTTCACTTCACGTACATACCAACACACCCCACTCGAACAGCATTCACAACAAAAGCGACTTAATTATGTCACAATCAGAACCAAACATTTTATCAACTCCATCAAAATTAGACGGCGCACTGGAAAACACCTTGCCCCGCTCAGCCAGGTCATTACTAATCAAATCAGTCATGGAACAGAACTTTACTACCGACTTGCAAAAGAGGAACCTCCATTCTACACCAATTTCAGACAATCACATCCCACCAAAAGTTGATGGCCAAGAGGCGGCATCTGCCAGTTTCACCTCAAATCCCACGACCACATCATTCAAGCCACACATCCCTTCGGCTGGTACGTTGTTCACAACTCACCAAACACAAACCGCAACCACTGACGCCCCTACTTTTACACTATTTGGCACAGTCTGTGGCTCACATCCACGCACGGCTGGACCAAATGGAGAACACAAATACAAGTCACGATCACTTGAAGCGCACTTTAGATGACATGCTGTCAAATCTAGAGCAAACACAGGAAAGGAAATTAGCTAATCACAAACAGCTCATACAACAAGATTTGCAAACACAAGGTGACCGCTTACACGATGAGTGTAAAATGCAGTTTGATTATTTGGCCGAGGCTCAGTCGAAACAACTCAACGCCGAAGTTCGCCAACAACTGCAATCATACGAAAACCGGCAAAAACTAGACAGAGACGCACTCAAATTCATGCTAGCACAACAAGACAAACAATTGAGTGACATTTCACGCAAACTAAAAATGATTGTCCCGACACCCAACAGAGACGCCATTTTCAATCAGCCACCCAACACGGATACCAACGGGGTAATAATAGATGGCATTTACAAGCGACAGGGCGACCCAGCGGCCAAACCAAAAGTGCACATACAATTAGATCACCATAATCTCAACCCAGCCGATGCTACGAGCAGTCAACAATACGATAACACACCTTCACGTGACGCCCATATCTCACCGCCAGACCACCCACGAACTGGCTACAGTAACATGCAAGCCACACCCCAAGGAGCCACGACAGCAACAAATCAACCAACCCTCAAACAGCCTGCTCAAACAATAGAGGACACACAAGTTGGCCAAGGGTATCTTACACTTGCAAACAAGATATCAGATATGATGAGTTCAGTGCTCACACCACAACCCATCAACACCAAGCGAGAAGCCCCCAAAATATCAGCACCCACATATGACGGCGCCGCGGAGTCTTCCTTCGAGATGTGGCGTACCTCCCTTGAGGACATGTTCGCATACTTACAATGGCCAGAAAATGATCCCCAACGACTACTGTTATTACCCACCGTCTTAACAGGATTTGCAAAGGTACACTTTAATAGCTTGAAACCACAAGAAAAGTCTGATTACAAAACAGCAATGCTACACATGTCAAACACTTTCTCAATCACGAACCAGCCTCCTACACAGCGAGCAGCAGCTTACACAGGCGCCAAGGCCTAACTGAATCAGTAAGGGACTACTCCCTCGAAATTATAAAAAGGATGCAAGAGTGTAACATCCTAGATGCTGACAGACAACTGGACATTTACATCCAAAACCTTCGCGAAGATATCGCACAAAAAGTTCTAATGATGCTGCCTACCTCGCTGCGACACGCGCAAACTTGCGCGGAAACGGCGGAACATACACTGAACATTATCCCAGACCAACAGCTCATGTCTTTCCAACAAAATGACCGATCCCGCAAAGACAACTACTACAAAAACAATTACAATAATTATAATAACAGATACCCTTCTCAAAACCGTGGCCGCTCATGGAGCCGCAACAGGCATCCCAGAAACAATAGCAACAGCAGGTCACGTGAGAGACCGTATCCTCGATCCACACGCCGCTATGGAGACGGCTCCAGACCTACCTCACGCGACAGACAAAACAGTTATAACCCCCGGGGCCCTTCACGTGACAGACAACGAAGATCACCGACCCCGTACAATAACAACAAAACGAATGCTTTAGACTCGGAATACGAGTCCGACGAACACTCAAAAAACGAGTAGCCGTACCAAGTTCCACAATAATGATGCCAATTTCATACGCTGAAGACACCACCAATACAATAGTCTCCACTAATTTATACAATAATAACTTGGTACGTGTTAAATTCCAAAACTCCTCATTCACATACGCACTCATTGACACTGGGTCGGCAGCAAACGCAATCTCCAGTTCATTACTCACCAAACTTTTTCCACATAAAATAAACGACCTCCTGCCGACAACCGCCACATTTAATAACGTAAACAACGATAGAGTCACGCCTCTGGGCAAAATTGCACTGCAATTTGAACTTGAATCACACAAGCTCAATTGCATATTCTACGTATTCAATACATTAAATCATAATCTCATCCTTGGGATACCATTTCTCAAAAAGCGTGCAGCAAAGATCAACATCTCCACTCACACATTGCAATTTGTCGACGACCCATGGCCTCTGACAGCATGTACCGAACTGTTGCTGGCTCCCAAATCATCTGCTATCATACCAACTGCGCGCCTGCCCATTCACTTCTGCCAGCCGGTGTCAATGGCCTTGTACAACAACACTCAATAACTTCCGGCATATCCGTGTTGGACACAGCCTCAACAGTTCAAGCAAATAGAGTGCCCATCATGATACATAACCCCACACTATCTGCCATCCAAATTAACAAAGGCACGACAATAGCATCATTCTCCACACTCGCACAGGAAGACATTCCTGATGACCCATGCATCGCTAATCTACAATCAGGACAGTCCACGACAGGCTCACACACCAAGCAATCTACACATAATGCAAACGGACAACCACACGCCACACCATCACAATCTGAACACGACCCCTTAAGTGAATTTAACTTCTCTCAGACAATGGGCAACACGAGCTATCAGAATAAAATAAAACGGGTGATCCACAACAACTTGGACGCTTTCATGACAAAAGACAGCCCAATGGGGCTATGCAAACACTCACCCATGCAAATACGACTCAAACCAGGTGCGGAACCCAAACATTTCACGCAGTACAGATACCACCCACACATCCGTGATCAAATGCAGATAAAAATCAATGACATGCTTAAACACAAAATCATAGAGAAATCCGACGAACTCACATGGGTTTCTCCACTCCTGGGAGTAAAGAAGGGATTCAAGAAATCACACAAGCACTTACATAAAGACAACAAACAGTATGACATCAGGCCAGTCATTGACCTGCGCGGACTGAATGCACAATGCTTATACCATAAGAACCCCATACCAAGCATACAATCAGTCATAGACGTGATAGCTGAAAAGAAGGCACAAGTGTTCTCTATCCTCGACTGCAGATCAGGGTTTCATCAGATACCTCTTCACAAAGACAGCCGTCATCTATGCGGTTTTCATTTCGACAATCAGTCTTTTCGATACCGCGTTACGCCACAAGGGTTACTTTCATCGCCTTCTCACTTCACCAAGGTCATGTCCAGGGTCCTCAAAGACTACATAGGCAAATGCTGCACTGCATACCTCGATGACGTCCTCGTGTATTCGTCATCCAAGTCACAACATTTGCAAGATCTGCATAACGTCCTCGAGGCGATCACAAACGCAGGCCTCAAACTCTCACCATCCAAATGCGTTTTCGCAACACCACAATGTGATTATTTAGGCCACGTCGTTTCTAGTACGGGCATACGCCCCAGCACATGCCATGTGGACGCAATTCTCTCCTTCCCTATACCGGAGAAACCCAAAGACCTCAAATCGTTCTTAGGTATCACCGGGTTCTTTTCAAACTTCATTCCAAAAAAAGGAGATTTGATGAAGCCCCTGCTGGCTTTATTAAAGAAGGACGCCAAATGGGAATGGACCCCTGAATGCGACACTTCCTTTCGTAAACTTAAACACACATTATCTTCCAAACCTCTACTTCACTTTGCTGACCACAATAAACGTTTCTATCTTTTCACGGACAGCTCCGGCCACGCCATCAGCGGCGCGCTTATGCAGCTCGTGGACGGGAAGTTTGTACCCATAGCATACTGCGGTCGCAGCCTCACCAAGGCCGAGGCCATCCGCCCGATTCTGGAAGGAGAATTACTAGCAGTGTGTTACGCGGTCAACCAGTTCGACTACTATTTATCACACAATGAATTCACCCTATACGTGGACAACCATTCACTTACAAACATACTCTCAAACGACAAGAAATTATCTCCAAAATTGGCGAGATGGGTTCTTTTTCTCAGTGAATACGACTTTGTCATCAAGCACGTCAAAGGTTCCCTTAACAAGGTTGCTGACGCGCTCAGTCGCCGGACTTACCCGGAACACACACCTACGACGCGGGATAAAATGGACGATTACCCCCCATCCAACCTAGGGATCTCTGCCACAACACGCGCACAATCTAAACGCAATCAAGACGCCAACACACCTGCAGTCACCAATCATACACATCCGGACAGTCCGGAGGGCGTTATGTCACATGCGACACCAACAAAACATGCTACGGCCACGCAGCAAATCAGCCACGAGCCCGTTGTGAACCAACAGCACTCACAGGGCCAACATCATCAAACCAAGATAAAATCACACAAGAAAGTGCGCTTTGACACACACATAGACAACCGTAGTAATAGTACACAACACACGATCGATGAGGACCCACGAAACACCCCATATTTTTTCGGACTTTCACCATCCATAGTCCGCCGACACCAATTAAAGGACCAGGAATGCGCCGACCTCATTAATTACATAAAACACAATACAACACCCCCCACCTATGCCAGAGAGAGACGGGTTCGGATGAAGGAGCTGTCATACACTGTCTTGGGACAGACACCAATTTTATATCACATGGCACACAGCAATAGAGGACAAAGAGACCCATTAATGTTAAGAGTAGTGGTGCCGAAATCACTCCAACATACGGTCATTCAAGCTGTACACGATCACTTAGGCACACACCTGGGCTATACCAAGTCCATGGACATGATAAAAAGGTCATTCATCTGGCGCGGCATGGACCATATGGTTCGCACGTACATTGCTAATTGCCTCGTCTGCCAAACATCCAAAAACTCATTACCACTCGAACACAATTCGACACCAAAGGTCTTATCTAGCACAGAACCTCTATTCAAAGTAGCGTGTGACTTCGTGGGGAAGTTCGCAATGACCAAAAACAAAAATATGTACATAGGTGTCTGCGTCTGTTATTTCAGCAGACTGGTGGTTGCCTTTCCAACAAGAACGCAATCCGCTGAAGAGTTCGCCAAACATTTCGTCAAACACGTGGTGGCGATACATGGAAGCCCCCACGTCATGGTCTCAGACAGAGGCCCCAATTTCATAGCAGACGTATGGAAAGAGACGGCCGCACTGCTTGATATCCGCCTAGAACACAGCAGTCCTTTCAAACCCACGTCAAATTCTCGGGTGGAAAGGATGAACAAAGTCCTAGTGAACATACTCACTTGTGTCTGCAACCGAAACCCCACCAATTGGGACACACTCCTACCATTAGTGGTTTTCAACATAAACAACACGATATGCAAGGCACATGGTTTTTCAGCCCACGAAGTGGTATATGGCAAAAATCTCAGAAGCATATTGGACATGGCACCACCACCACAACAAACGATTTCTGAATTTAATTCTAACTTAATACACGCACAACGGGAAGCCATCAAAGTCATACAGGAATTTAACCTCAAAATGGTCAGAGACCACTCACCCCCACGCCACAAGGTCTCCAACATTAAACCAGGGGACATCTGTTTCTGGCGCCGACCGGCACTAGAAAACGCCAAATTGAACAAGAAGCTACAAAGGGCACAGAAAGGCCCATATCGGGTTATAAAAAGAAACAAGCACCAGGTAATTCTGGAAGATGTCATATCTGGCAAACAACTACGCAATCCGGTCAGCATCACACAAATAGTCAGGCCATCATTATTCCACAAAGACGACGCACACGCACGTCTCACAGACACTCCATGATACATTACCTACACGAACCATTTACACGCACGCCGGCCCAATTTCACCACATCACTTCCACACACCACCGATAAATATCACATAACCACAACAACCATGCATCTCACCGAGGTCAGACAGGTGCAATTGTCCACGGCACGCTCGAACACAGTTTCTGTCCGGCGTATACTTAAAAATGGTATGATCATGTTCTTGGCTACTACCAGCATATGTGACAGTCACTTACAACAATGAGCAAAGGTCTGTCCGGCGTATACTTAAAAATGGTATGACTACGCTCCGGCCATTTTATTCATGTTCCACCCTATTTTCGTGATAGTGCCAGCATCGGAGAGAGAGGCCGAACCGCACAGCGAAGCCTGCTCTGTCTATGACCAACCTCCTCGACCCTGGGGCTAGAAGGACAGTGGTACTGTAGTAACTTACCGCGCCTCTCAGTCAGTCGAGGAGATACAATGCACGCACCCACAATCACCAACATGAAATAATGGCCCCCCCAATGACGGGTTTCTAGTTGCCTTGCCTTGTGCATCGGAGAGGGAGGCCGAACCGCACAGCGAAGCCTGCTCTGTCTACGTCCAACCTCCTCGACCCTGGGGCTAATGGACAGTGGTACTGTAGTAACTTACCGCGCCTTCTCAGTCAGTCGAGGAGATACAATGCACACACCGACACGTCACATACGTGCCCACCACAGTACGCCTGGACCAGCAATTACACGCACACACACTCCCACACCAATCAACTTCATGACAAAACAGAATACGGAAAATCATGGGCCAGTCTGCACAACTCATATTCCTTATGCTGCTATTCTTCACCCGCTCCCCTTTCATTAATTGGGAGCGATTACAGTAAAATCATTTCAATATTCACACCACTCCACGAGTATCATTCATACCGGGTTGTTCTATCCCCCGCCTACCCGTATAATGGTCACCAACCTGACGCCTTAATCACCAACCTGATACCTTGGTAACGCTCTTTTCTGCAACACCACTTGTAAAGTTACCAAAGGACACACATGCCACCTCATTGCACACTAATCGTTACATCAATACCCGGAACGCAGTCACCAACCGGTCACACACATCTGGAATCACTCTCGACTCCCCTCACGACGCCAAAGTCATACTGTTAACCACACACACACCAGCTCAATGTCCAGACACTTCACGTCAATGCATACACGACCACTTCAGGCCTATCACCCCACCAGGACCTCCGACAACCAGACCACCTTCTCCACCAAGGACAATGATCAACGCCACTTCCAAGGACTATTTGTGCCATTGCCTAATGAACTGTAGTTTATTGATACTGTTATAATTTTATAGATAGATATGTAGCTTCGAAATTTTAGTAAATATGTTATATCGATTGATTTACCATATCACTGATTTATATGTTGTTATAACCTCACTTTTAGAATTAGAAATTGGTAGTTATGTTAGCACGCTTAAACTTTTATTTTATTTACCATGTTATTGCTTTATATGTTACTATACCTTTTTTTATTATGATCATGCTATATTTCGTCACAATTGTAGGTCACACTTGTTTCACTGCGCCATGCCTTGCACCGCGCCTGTGCCTACCACTTGTAAAGTAGCTTATCAGTTGATGTTAGTAGTTTATCGCGGCCTGTACTGCCGTTTTTACATGTTTCATTTACCACTTTAAAATGTTACACATTTATTTCGTTTTAATGCTACAGAAATGATGTTGTCACTTTGCATTTCTATAATTCGCGATTTCATGTACATGTTACGTAGCTTAGTAATGCATGCTCATATTGAATGTAAATGAACACTGTGAATTGTTTGTATGGAACCATAACCCGACCCCGTGCTCACCTCACAGCCTCTCTACGATCTCCACTATTTCATAGCCCTCGATCGTATATTTATACATTAAAATATCACTTTCATTCAGAAAGATCATTTTAATTTTTTGTTACGCGGGGAGTATGCCAGGGGACGGCGTAAGTCTAACAAGACGAAGCCGCTTCGCCTGAGCATACGGCACCTCGCCTAGGCTAAGGAGAGGTTAAGAGGGGAGCACGAGCGGAGCAACATGTCCTGTAACGCCTACCGATGGGAAGCGCTAATCGTAAAAACATTGACATTCAAATCTCAAAAACATCATGGCCCATCTATACACTCCACGATGTGATCATGCTTATTAGCCATGCCTCATGTGGCATTACAGCCCACATTTCCTCAATCAGGAATTCTCAATAATATATATTCATAATAAAGCGGTTTAACCACATTGTTAATTCTACATCTAAGGAGAAAAGCAACACATTGTTATGTTAATATTATTATCAGGGAACCGTGGACATTTTTACAACTATCAACTTGGCTCCCCTTGCCTTGTATCTCAAAAAATTTATAGTTCACTTCTTTAATCATAAAAGCCGATTGGCTAGGCGGCTCTATGTGTTTAATATGGCAATTTGCACCTCAGTCGTGCTGTCCATAGGTGGGAGATTATTAGAAACGATGTGAGCTCAATTGTTTCATAAGTTACAAGGTTAATCTCTTGTTTAACCTTGAGCCGGCAAGCAGTGAAATCACTGAATGTAAAATGAATGCTTATTTAGTATATCTGAAAATACGTTCTCCACACCTTATAATATTGGTAAGGGGGGCATATAAACCACTCTCTTTGAGAGCCCACAGTTCCAATTTGCATGCGGCTGAAAAAAGAAATATTTTATTTAAAATGCAAGCAAGGATATGTAATGTGATACTCAAGAAATGTACATTACAAACATAATTAAACCTATGTTATAGTGTTATGACTCCCCCCCAGGCGTGGCTGTGCCGGTGTTTGAGTCAGATGGACCCCCTTTTCGGCCTCTGCCTGTTCCGTTCCCCCGGTTACGTCGGGTGTTTTGGCAAGGTCACCGACTTGCCCCGGGGTT
The DNA here is from genome assembly GCA_019095985.1 of Streblospio benedicti. Taxonomy (NCBI): domain Eukaryota; kingdom Metazoa; phylum Annelida; class Polychaeta; order Spionida; family Spionidae; genus Streblospio; species Streblospio benedicti. The sequence continues at coordinate 41,735 of JAGTTF010005234.1, read as the reverse complement.
TGTAATGCTAGATATAGACTAAAATCCATATTTTTAAAACATTTTAAACGTTTGACATGAACTCTGGACTCGGAGGTGCGGCGCATCATATATATCTTGTAACAGACATGTGTTATCTGGGAACCGTTTTATACACAACTTTGGGACATAAGTTCGTGCTAATTTTCGTCTATTCTCCCCCCCGGAGGCCTTTTGTTGTATTTGGACAAACACAATTCTCCCAGGCGCTACCACGTCTGTTTTATTGGACGTAGACCGATCCCTATCGTACTGTTGTCTTATTTTTAAGAATTCATTAAATTTTTCTTGGGCAAACTTGCACCCTTTACCATCTGGTGTTGCCTCTGTATGAACTCGGACATGTTCTGACAACAATCCTCGATGGGTGGTATATCGCTTATTGCATCCGCCATTGCCGTAAGCGGAGCGTCATCAGGGGGTGGCGTTAAGGAATTGGATTGACTTTGGCCCATCTGTCGTTCTAGTTCATATAAATGCCTAGATTCATCAGCTATACGGGTGGATAACTGCTCCAAATATAAGTATAACTCACAACCCATACACGTACACCCTTGTTGGTAATTATGCGTCGCCACTTGGACGTGTTTGCTATGGTTCACATCATAATCTTCCTTCAAAATAGTCAAGGTAGTTCTGGCCTTATCAATGTCAGAGTCATAACCTCCCGTGGCCATTTTCAAATTGTTTACAGCTATGTCGGTACAAGTATCCCCTTGACTCTGGTCTATTTTATCAGAAGAGGCTGTATGCAAGGACTGTGAGCTGTCTGGCTCATCAGAGTCACAACTACTAAGATTGCTAGTAGATTTGTCATATATCGAATCTATTGGCAACAACTCTATGGTTTTGATTCAACTCGCTTTTGATCAAAATATTCACAAAAGAGATTTATCATAAAAATTAGCCAAATCTT
>JAGTTF010005234.1:7219-21405 GCA_019095985.1 Streblospio benedicti | reverse complement strand
CAAAAAAAAAAAAAAAGTTAAGGAGTTGAAAAATTTTAAAGAAAAGTATTGGTTGGTTGGGGGTATGATCCCACTCGACAAGCTTTGGGGAATGAGCAGGATGAAAAAATGTCGGGATGAGACACTTCTTAAAGCCAACATCTGTCATCCAATCCTCCTTCTGATTTGGCTCTAACATCAAGGGGAAATGAACCTTCCTTTCTATAAAGGGAAAGCTAAAAAAAGTAAATTAAAAAAAATTGTTTAATACACATTTTTACATTAACACCACTTCTATTTTAACCCTTAAAATACCTAATATTTTAGGCTAAGGGGAAATATTTGCCTCGCTTGAAAAAAACGTCTAAATTAAAAGATGTACAAAGTTTGATTACAGCAAGGAAAGAGATGGTTTTCAAAGTCTCAGTGCTAAAACATCTGACAACACCATTCTTAAAATGCCCAAAAGTAGTGTATATAGAAAATTTTGGGTTTTTTTTGCCAAATTACCTTGATAAACTGAAGGTAGGTCCCTTTTTAAAATTTAAAGGAAAAAATATTATTATCTTTTAAACTCCCCAAAAACATATTTAAAAAACCCCATATCCTTTTAAATGTTGTAGAAAAATCTTCTGCAAATGAACAACGATGAAATCTGGTTAAAGGTGTCTAATAGGGAAAACCCTTCTGTAATTTTATTGGTAAATCCCCATTTGTAAAAAAGGTACTGTTTTTTATTTTGGGTTTTGGCTTTTCAGTCATGTATGAGACACAGAGAGTCAAGAGCTTTTACAAAAAAAACATTACAAAAGAAAGACTACTGATTATTTGAACATGGTGTCAGAAGTGAAAATTTGGGAATAATCATTTGAAGAAAGGAAAAAACCCATTTAGGGGCGGAAAAAAACCAGGAACTGCAATATTGCTGTTTTTGACATAAGAACAAACGATGGCGGGAAACAGGGGGAAACACCGGATGTTTTTTTTTGGGGACTGGCCTTCAGGGAAAAAATAGTATTTGAAAGTTTTAGCAGTAAGTAAATTGTATAAGGAACCAGACAGTGATCAAATACAGAGTTTATTTTTGCTGGGAGCTGAGGCAGTAAAAATGTTCTATGTTCAAAATAAAATACATTTAAGAAAAATGTGGGTCAAGGATGGTGAGACAGAAATCAAAAATATACAACAGAGCAACACTGATTATGATTGTGTAATGATGAAATTCTCAGTACTTTGTACCTACAATTTGACCAGATACGAAAGAGCTATTTCGAAAGTAACCGGCAGAAGGGAGCCGTTTGAACATTTCTTTTGTGATGTGTATACAGCAAAAGTATTGAAGGGAAAATGAAATGATATTAGAAATTTTCCGGGGGTTTAAACCCTAAACCCACAAGGGAAATTTATGCCAGCATTAACAACCAAAGACCCTTTCGTTCAAGGGGGCAGGAAAAAATAAGAACCCGAAAGTATAAAGATAAGAAAAAACAGCAACAAATCGATGAAGCAAAACAAGACAAACTAAAAAAAGGTCCCACGTTTCATGAGTGCCTGGAATGACAAACAGCTTCAAGCACATCCGAAACACCATGCACTAATGCAACTGACTCACCTTATAACCCCAATATATATATAATGTGCACCACCGTTTCATCCTAATAAAAATGGAAATTGACACATTTAACGTTCTACTTGTTTACGTTTTGTACGTCATTAACTGACTTCGCGTTTAAAAAATAAGATCACTGCAGGTGCACTTTTTGGCAGTTTTTTTTTCGAAGTTTGCATTACGAAAAGCAGCCCGTAGCAAAAGTAAGTGGACTACTTATCATAAACCTTTTATCAGTCTTTCGCATGTAAAGTAGTCGATATCGACCTTTTAGAACTGCCGTTGATATTTTAATATCCGTATAATTTGTGTCCGTATACAATTCCGTATATGGTTAGTTGTCAACTGGACTAGTTTTGACCCAGGAAATATGTTCATGAATATAGCACACCTGCTACCTCTAGGAAAAAGTTATTGATTTTATTAAACTACTAAGAAAAGCTCCAAAATCAATGAAGATCAAAGAGATCACACAGAACAGCATCAGTAGTAGTCATACGTCCAATGTAACTGTAGTGCAGAAATCCGACCATAGGACGTCTATATGTCTACAGCGACTGGCTGCGCCGTGTTCTGTTATGATTATGCAGTGTATTACTACACATTATTGCATTTTGTAATTTATGGATAAATTATCTTGTTAAATGTGTTGAATATATGCCAGTTTATCTTTTAAACAGTATTGTAATTGTTTAGAAAAAGACTGATAAATACAAAACCGGGTGAGTTGGTAACATTGATTATTTATTGGGCAAGTTCTTGGGATTACCACGGTGTAGCCGAAGTTGAAAAATGATCAAAACAAGAACGAAGTTTTGTCTATATATGTGCATGAAGCTAAGAAAGTATAGATTCTAGTTTTTCACAATTTATGTTGATATTTTATATTAATTATATTTTATAACTCATGATACAATCAATACAAGTTACCTGTATGTAATGTAAACAAAATGATAGTTAGAGTTTGAGTGGTAAAAGTGTTGACAGATAGCTACTAAACCCAATTTTTCCCAACACTTTGGTATATAATTTTAATATGATATAACAATACTTTTTGACAATAAAAATGAGCTAATAATATTGGGACTAATGCCAAATTAAATATGATTTGGGGTTTACATGAAATATGGTTTTTTTCAGATTGTTTATGCCAAAATTTGAGCATCCTAACGCTCAAACGATGCGACCTGCAGAGGGGTAACAAACCAGAAGGACTGACTGGACGGATGGATGGATCTGGGTACAAGCATTAATAAACAATTATTAGAGCTTATAATATTGCTGCTTAAAGATTTTTTAAAAATGTTTATTTCAGATTGTTTACTTACTCACCTGCTGTGATCTCCCATTTTAGCCTGTATGTACTACCTTGCTTTCCTCATGTTTTTTTTCATTATCACTAACATTTTTTTCTAATTATAACTTATCTGTATGAATAAATTAGTAGTCTATCATGGCACATGTAAAAGATATTAATGAATTATGTCGGATATGTGCTGAATCATTTCAATCAAAATACAAATCAATGAAAAAATATTCATGTTGTGATTTTGAAAATCAATTAAAATCATGTTTTAAAATAATTATTACTCCAAACGACCCAACCTATTTTTGTAATTCTTGCTATGCAGTTATGACCAATTGTCTATTGAAACAATCTCGTATTAGTAATAAATTTGTTGTTAGAAAATGGTCAAAACATAATGATAATGATTGCAACACTTGTAAAATTTTTTAATAATGTAAAGCAGATTGGGAGGCCAGCAAAATCAAAACCATCATATCTTACTGAGTATGATTTTGCATCAAAAACATTAGTTCCACTAGAAGATACTAATAACACCACATGTGGCATATGCTGCAATGTACTGGCACCACAAAGCCAAATTCTTCCTTGTGGCCACATGGAATGTTACCAATGTACATACAGGTCTGGTGATTCCATAAAGTGTGCAAAATGTTGTAATATTTGTAAAGTAGCAGATGTCATGGAATTGTCTGCAAGTTTAGTGCTAGGAGTTATTGTGAAGTGTAGCCATTGTTTAATGGAGGGTGTGCACAGGTCAATGCTTGACCATACATGTGGCTCAGAGTCAAATTGACAACATAACAGTAGCTGAGCTCCTATCTACTACGTCTGATGATGTCGCATTAGCAGCTACAAAGGTTGCAGCCAAATGGGTTCCTAAATTGGCCAAGGACGGTGTATTCCAGGCAAAAACAAATAACAAGGTATAAATTAAAATTCAATAGTTGTTTTAATATTTAAGCAATAAACCTAAAAAATTTGGTATCGAAATTACATTTGATATTGAAGCATATACATTAAACTTGATATTTTGTAATAATAAATTTTTTCACAATTCTAATACTGATACTTAAAAAATATCTTTATAACAAATTCCGCAAAAATTAACACACAAATTCACAATTTTGTTTAAAATCATATGATCTTTACAAATCGATTTTACAGCAACTATCTTTTGTAAGGATTACGCATCCAAGAAAACCAATTCAAGAGGCTTCAAAAAAGACCCAAAAAAACAAAGTTAAGGAGTTGCAAAATTTGAGAAAAGTATTGGTTGGTGGTGGAGGTGATGATGGCACTCTGACGAGCATTGAGATGAGCAGGATGACAAAATGTCAGCAGGATGAGACACTTCTTAAAGCCAACATCTGTCATCCACGTCCTCCTTCTGATTTGGCTCTAACGATCAAGATGGAAATGAACCTTCCTTTCCATCAAATGCGAAAGCTGAAAAAGTAAATTAAAAAAATAGTTGTTTAATACACATTTTTACATTAACACCACTTCTATATTAACCTTAAAATACCTAATATTTTAGGCTAACGGGAAATTATTTGCCTCTTGACTCTGAGAAAAAGTTCGATCTAAATTAAAAGATGTACAAAGTTTGATTACAGCAAGGAAAGAGAGATGGTTTTCAAAAGTCTCAGTGCTGAAACATCTGACAACACCATTCTTAAAATGACACAAGTGTGTATATAGAAAATCTTGTGATTTTTTTGCCACAATTCTGTAAACTGAAAGAGTAGGTGCTTTTATTGGTATTGCTTAATTTGAAACCCCATTTGTAAAACCCTAAAGGTACTGTATTTTGAACAACGATGTTGGTTAAAGGGCGGTTAACCTTCTGCAGGTACATGTATGAGACAGCAGACAGTCAAGAGCTTTTACAAATAAAACATTACTAAAGAAAGACTACTGATTATTTGAACATGGTGTCAGAAGTGACAATTGGAATAATCATTTGAAGAAGAGGAAAACCATTTAGTGTGCGCTGTTAATTTGACATAAGAACAACATAACGATGGCGGGAATACAGTGGAAACAGCCGGATGCATTTAGTTTTAATGCAGAGGACTGGCCTTCATGGAAAATAGTATTTGAAAGTTTTAGACAGTGCAGTAAATTGTATAAGGAACCAGACAGTGATCAAATACAGACGTTGATTTATTGCATGGGAGCTGTAGAGGCGAGTAAAATATGTTCTATGTTCAAATATGAAGGTACATTTAAGAAAAAAAAAGTGGTCAAGGATGGTGAGACAGAAATCAAAGATATACAACAGAGCAACACTGATTATGATTGTGTAATGATGAAATTCTCAGAATACTTTGTACCTACAATTTTGACCAGATACGAAAGAGCTAGGTTTAATGAACGTAACCAGGCAGAAGGTGAGCCGTTTGAACATTTCTTGCGTGATGTGTATAGCTTAGCAAAGAAGTGCCAGTATGGTGAAAGCGAAGATGAAATGATATTAGATAGAATTGTCCAGGGTTTACACCATAAACCCACAAGGGAGAAGCTAGAATTGATGCCAGCATTAACAACCAAAGAGGCCATTTCGATTGCAAGGAGGCAGGAAATAATAATGAACCAGAATAGTATAAAGATACCAGAAACAAGCAGCAGCAACATCGATGAAGCAAAACAAGGCAAACGTACAAAATATGGTCCTAGCCGTTTCATGAGTGCCTGGAATGACAAACAGCTCAACAAACAACTTCAAGAAGATGTACAACCAAAAGTGAGCAGTGACAGACGTAAGTGTTCCAGATGCGGTTATATTCATAAATATGAAAATATGAAATGCCCAGCAGTTGGGAAAAGTTGCATGGCTTGTGGAGGACAAAATCATTTCAAATCAGTATGCAAAAATAAATCCATGAGACATGATGAAGTCAACATACACACAAAAAAATGGATCATGGGTGATGGTTATGATGGAAATGATACTGTTGATCAATACTATATTGATACAGTTGATAAAAGTACAAAGAATGGTTGGTTTGTCACACTGGTAATATGCAACACCCAGGTAAAATTTAAAGTGGACACAGGTGCTGACATAACAGTGTTATCTCATAGTGTTTTCAATCAACTGAAAAACAAGCCCAAGCTTCGCAAGACATCAGTAGTGCTCACAAGTCCAGGTGGGAACATAGAGACCGTGGGGGAATTCATAACAACCATGACACATAAAGGTAACACACTAAACGCGAGAGTGGTTGTGATCAAATCTAGTGCGAAAGCATTACTATCTCGAAATGTGGCATGTATGTTGGAAATAGTTAAATTCATTGATACAGTTGACACTAAGATAGGGTTAATGAAAACTAAGCCTGTGAAGATTGTGCTAAAAGACGATGCTGTACCTGTATGTAGTACAACATCACGGAGAATACCGTTTCCTCTGAGAGAAGCAGTGAAGAAGGAACTCAATCGTATGCAAGAGAATGATGATGTAATATTCCCTGTAAAAAAAACCAACTGATTGGTGTAGTAATATTGTAGTGGTCCCTAAAGGTTCTAAAGATGTTGTAAGAATATGTGTGGACTTGAAATCATTGAACAAAGCTGTGAAGAGACCTGTTTATACATTACCTACGTTTGAAGAGGTAGCACCACGTTTAGCTGGATCAAGAGTATTCAGCACACTTGATGCTGCCAGTGGGTTTTGGCAGATACCATTGGACGAAGAATCACAACTTCTGACAACATTCATTACACCTCATGGGCGCTATGCATTTAAAAGATTACCATTCGGGATCAATATCGCAACAGATGAGTACCAGCAGAGGATGGTCGAAGAATTTTGCAAAATGGATGGCATTGAAGTAATGGTAGATGACATTTTAGTACACGGTTCAACAATGGAAGAGCATGACAAGAGATTGAATATAGTAATGGAAAAAGTGGCAAAACTTGGACTACGGCTCAATGATTCAAAATGTGTGTACAGAAAATCTGAAGTATGTTATTTTGGACACATAATAAGCGGTGAAGGTATAAAACCAAACCCAGATAAAGTGAGAGCAATTGCAGAGTTAGAACCTCCCAAAAATGTATCCGAACTTCGAACAGTATTAGGCATGCTAAACTATGTTGCAAAATTTATTCCCAATATGAGTGCTGAATTGAAGCCAATAACTAACTTACTACGAAGAGACACGTGTTGGCAATGGGAACATGCACAAGAGGCTGCATTCCAAAGAGTCAAAGATTTGATTTGTGAAACCACAACGTTAACATTTTATGATCCGAAATTACCAACCGTTGTAAGTGCTGACAGTAGCAGTTTTGGAATCGGTGCTGTGATAATGCAAAAACACAATGATATATTGAAACCTGTTGCATTCAGTAGCAGAACATTAACACCAAGTGAACAACGTTATGCAATGGTGGAAAAAAAAGAGTGCCTTGCACTGGTATGGGCATGTGAAAAATTCTCACAATACTTGACAGGACTTGAGTTCACTCTTCTCACAGATCATAAACCACTAGTTCCTATTATTGGTAGCAAGTCCCTAGATGAAGTGCCAATTCGGTGCCAAAGACTAGTGCTTCGTTTAATGAGATTCAATCCTGTTATAAAATATGTACCTGGCAAAGAACAGTATATTGCAGATGCCTTATCACGAAAACCACTCATGCATAGCTCAAATGATAAACATATGGCAGAGATTATCAATGTTGATGTTGATTATGTTCAAGCAAACTGGCCAGCAAGCAACGAAAAGAAATGCCAAATTTCAAATGCAAGTGAAAGATGTCCTATTTTAGAAAAAAAGTTCGTAACTATATTTTGGTTGGATGGCCTAAGTATAAATCATCCGTCAGTGATGACATAAAACCATATTTTGACCAACGAGGAAATTTGTCAATAATTGATGGAATAATAACACATGGAGACAGAATGGTAATTCCACATAGTATGAAAATAGAAATATTAAACAGATTGCACGAAAGCCATCAAGGGGTGACAAAATGTATTCAAAATGCTAACGAAGTGATGTGGTGGCCAGGAATGAGCACTGATATTAAGAACATGATTGACAAGTGCTTGATATGCAGGGAAAATAGACCAGCTAATAGAAAAGAACCTTTGAAACCATCTGAGCTACCTGAAAGACCCTGGCAAGTGATTGCTATGGATTTATTTGATTGGAGAGGTAGATCTTACTTGGTTGTAGTTGACACATACTCAAGATGGATGGAAATAAAAGAGTGCTACAGAATAACAAGTCGCTCAGTGATCGGTAAATTAAAATCTATATTTTCAACGCACGGCATTCCTGAAACGGTCAAAAGTGATAGTGGAACACAATTTGTGTCCATTGATTTCCAACGTTTTGCAAAACATTATGGATTTGAACTTATAACATCCAGTCCTCATCACCATCAAGCAAATGGGGCAGCTGAAAATTCGGTGAACATTGCAAAAGCTATTCTTCGTCAAAATGATCCAGACATAGCTCTGTTGAACTACAGAAATACAGAGCACTCAGCTACCGGCGTTTCACCATCTCAGGCTCTCATGGGCAGACGTCTGAAAACAAGATTACCAGTTATGAAAAGCAAATTGATACAGGAAAATGGAAATGATGAAGCTATTCGATTACAAGATGAGCATGTAAAGTCACAATACAAAGTGAATTATGATCGTCGACACGGTGCACGTGATCTCCCAAAGTTAGCACTAGGCCAACCTGTTCTTAGTCGCATTGAAGGGGAGAGTAAGTGGGCAAATCCTGGTAATATAGTTGCCACTGATGAAGAAAACAGAACATACTTAGTCAAAACAAAAACAGGAATTATAAGAAGAAATAGGAGACACTTACAACCTGTGCCTAGCATGCCACCAGAGCAACCAGATATTGACATTGATGTGCATGATCACATGGAAACGACCATGGACTCGGAGCCTACACAGCAACTTAATGAAACTCCACCAGCACAGGTTCCACAGCCACCAAGAAGGAGTGCTCGTATAAGGAAACCAGTAGTACGCTATAGTGATGAACATTTTTGACTAATGTGTATTTGATTGTGCTTTTTCTGCATAGGCATTAAGGATTTTAAATTGTATAATATTTGGTAAACTGATTGTTATTTTAGTCTGTGATTTTAAGATGTACCGGGTAATTTAAAAACTTTATAAAAGGAAAAAGATGTCATAATATGGTATAACCTTCTGTAACTTCTTATTGGTACTTAATCCCCATTTGTATAAAGGTACTGTATTTTATGTTGGTATTGGCGGTTGGGCAGTCATGTATGAGACAGCAGACAGTCAAGAGCTTTTTACAAATAAAGGTCTTTCAGGATCAGCTGGTAAGTTAAATTGATATGTTTAAATTTTTGTAAGTTAAATGATATTTATTTATTTGATATTAGTCAAAATACTTATTTATACCTGCTTTAATTCAATTTATTGTGGAAAACGTAAAACTATATGTATTTTGGTGCATTTTGGAGTATTTTGGACTTTTCGAAATTAAAGGAGGTATACAGAATTCTTGTGACTAATATTATTTAACCAAATATGAGAGGACCTGCTGTAGCCCAAATCATAAATCATAAATCTAGCTAAAATAATATGTCATTATTCTTAAATGTACATCTAATTTATTCCTCAACAGGCAGATACTACTGCAACTACTGCCTCACATGCAAACAAGATGATAGTCCCAATGGAAATGCTCCTCTTAGAACCTTAGAGCAAATGGATGAAGACTTAGATAAGTTCAAAATTGCAGGCAGTGAAAAATCGAATGCTAAAGATGTTTCACATAATGTGATAGCACATAGATTAGTGAATATACCCCTCACCCAGGTATCTCAGCAAATTGCATAAAAACAGTTTCATTTATGCAAAGTAAAACACTGGTTGTCTTATTTTTCTTCAATATTTCTTACATTAGGTTGCACCACCATCTTTACACATGAGCATTGGAATTTTTAAAAAAATATATGACTGCTTTGAAAGTGATTTACATTTGGTCGATCTGCAAGTGCTTAAATATTGTGCAGTCAATAATGAAGATCTTGGAAATTCCATATTTGACAGGTTGGCCTTTTATAAATTTAGAATAATGACATATTAAGTAACCTATTACTATGCATAAGATCTTATATTCTTCTATGACATTAGGCAAGCAATATCCCTTCAAAGTAAACTCATACAAATAAAAGACGATATAGAGAGTTTACAAAATGAAATTGATGAAAAGGAAAGACAAGTTTCATTAAATAGAAGAAGAAACAGAAAAATCAACGATGAAATCCTGACATTGCAAGGAGCAATAGAGAACAAAGTAAAATTTACTTTTGCTATATAAAGTAGAAACTATTATATATAACTTTTATTCTTTACATTACATTATAGTTTCTCTACTAAAAATATTGAAACTTACCTCAACTTTGGTGTTAGTTTAACTTAATACCTCATAAAATACAACCTTTGACAGATGCTCGCTCAAGGAATAAATTTGTCTATTTAATAGTTTCATTGCTCCTGAAACAAAATACAAAAGAAATTCTTAAATGTGTTCATCAAAATATTTAATTCAGAATGAGGAATATGAGGAATTGCAAGGCGATTTAAGGTTTGGTACAGGACCCTTGTGCCAAGAGGTAGAGAAGTATCTACAGGTGAACGGCATAAGGCGTCAGGCCTACCATTCCAATACTTTTGTGGGCAATCATGTTGACAAATTTTTGAAGGTGAAATGTACATATATATGTGTCAATAGAATAACACATTTTGCATGTTATGACTAATAAATTAATTTCGTTCAGTAAAAAAGAAATTAACAATAAACAATATTTTCAGCAAAACCTATTTGGCGGTATTAGGAATATTGCCCATAATAAACTAGATGAATATTTACAAGGGGAAATTGTAATGGTGCAAATTCAAGAAGATTTTCATGCTAAAATTGGTGAAACATGTGCAAAGTATGGAGCTATGTTCCAAAGTTTCAAGGACGTATATTTGTTCTTGAACAGAAAGCGTGATGTTGAGAATCAAGATATCGAAGAAGGAGGTATGCTTTGATGTGGATATGATTAAAGTCTAATATTGCTTCTTGAATTACATTTGTGTTAAATGTGTAAATTTTGATTTCTAGAAATGAATATCGAAAGATTCTTAAGACAAGTAAGAGAAGCCGACATATCCGTCACTCCCAAAATGCACATACTAGAACATCATGTTCCAGTGTTTGTGCGTCAATGGAAACATCGGCTATGTTACTTTGGGGAGCAAGGAGGGGAAAAGTTGCATGCTACGTTAGTATGGATTTTGCTTCATTGCGAGATAACAAGTAATAACGTCTATCTTACTTAAAACTGATTTCAAACTAATAACTTCTTCTTTTCCACAGTTTCAACAGATCCGAAAATGTAAGCAAGCACCATAAAAATGAGCAGGCTGCCTTGACATGCTTATTGGTGAATCACTTAAGCGGACTGCTGAATGATATCTGAAAGAAAAAAAGAAATAACTTAATTATATTTGTATATATCTTACAAAATATGTGCCATAAATCTGATGTGTCTACATAGTATACAGCTATTGTTAAATGGAAATCTGTACCTATGTTCATAGCTTATCATGTTCATTAGATTTACTTGTCAAATAAAGTTTGAAAAAATCTTGAATATCACATTGATACAATATCTAGACCTATTCTTGCTTTGACATTTATTGCCTTATCTTGATAGACACAGAGGTTATTTTAGTCTATAATTGCCCTGTGTAGTCAGTGAGTAGTCTAACTGAAGTTCTGAATGCTGTAGACTGTGTAGTATAGTCATGTAGAGCTAAGTCCGAACATTTTGATAATAACTACTAACTACATAAATATAAAAAAACTTTAAGCAGCGATTTTATTGAACAAACATATAAAAATATTGATTATATTTCCCAGAATGTGCAAACAATTTCGTGGAAAAAATTGGGTTGTCACATAAAGTGAATTTGAAAAGCCATAACACAGTATCTGTTTATCAATAAGTTCAAGCAGCTAACGTTACACTACTTAACATTCTATTAAACTGGACTATTATACTATACTTACTTTCAACTACAAAATATACGCCTATCAAACTGCAATCTCTTATCTCCATGTGACCTTAATTGCATGCAAATCCGTGAACTCTAAGTTGTAGAAAATGGAACTTATTCCAAACACGTTTCTTTCAAAGTTAAAAAATGAAGTACTCTTAGTATCGAAGATGTGTGTGCATGCGTGCTATTTAAGTCGGAGTACGTTATGATTCTTCAATATGTGTCTAAGGTAACTATGCTATGCATCTTAAATCATATACACTTCGTTCTACCAAACGACACGCTAAACTAGTTAATTGAATCCAGGCTTGGTAAGAGATACGTGTTATGGCGACAGGCAATACGGGTCTCACAATTGGACGAGCATCAATATGTGAAGTGTAGTTGTTTCTCTATCATCAAATTACTAAAGCTGTGTCTCATTATACATTACATGTGCACCTATCCACTTATATGCCCAACAAGGTCGGGGGCTTGAGTTGCCACGATTCGTGGCGAGAGACGACGTCCAAAACAATGGTCGGAACCGACCCAACAATAGAACCAGAAACAGCAAAACCAGGAAAGAACCATAAGAAGAGAAAAACATCCTTAGGCGGACTAAATCGTTTATTATCATGGCTATATGTCTCTACAATTTTGTTACGTCTTACATTTTCGTAGTATTGCTTAAGTTATTGGTGGGCATTGCCGCATCGCGTGTTCTGTGGCTAAAAATACAGGATTGAGGTAAGGAGCCTGAGGTAAGAGGGGCTTTGAAAATGCCGATCATCTGATATTATTATGATGGATAATGTGTTATCCATTACATATTTATCTGGGTCATGAATAAATGAATTGAGTCGGTAGTGAGAGGAAATTCCTGTTCATCATTCGTTTACATGGTAACTAGCTGCAGAATCAATTCATTGGTTGTGTGACCCAGTGGGCTCAGTGTCCAGCCTTATGCCATTGGCAAGTATTGGTCAAAACCGCTCTTAGTCGTTGTGTGGTCTGCTCATATTTAACAATAACAATTTAATGATAATATGTATTTATCAAACTACCCAGACCACTGCGACAGGAAATGCAAAATTACTGGCTCATTCTGATTTGCACAGTTGCAAAAAATCAACACAGAAACAAACGAGAGAAAAGGATATGGAGGTTCTTGTACAATGTGGTAAAGTGAAATGAGTGGCATGTTGCTTCCCTGCCTTTTGGCATGTTTGTGGGAAAGGTATGATAGTATCTGGTAAGTGGGAAATTGACCATGCATCCTTTCACGATGAAAATGGTAACACAGTGCTCCATGAGGTGGTGAGAGACAAAATGGGCCTGGACCGGAATCGTTGTCCATTGAAAAATATTTATGTGTCTGTATTGTTCGTTCATAAGTGTGATTGGATGTTTGTATCATATGTCAATATCATGTATGTACTACTATATGTTCATATTGTCTATATATATATATATATATATATATATATATATATATATATATATATATATATATATATATATATATATATATATATATATATATATATATATATATATATATATATATATATATATATATATATATATATATATATATATATATATATATATATATATATATATATAGTTATATATAACTGCTCGCTTCATCCATGGTCATCCATGAAACGGTTGATACAATTTATGTGTCAGCATTAGCTCAACCGCCACAATTCGGTTCCGAGAAGATGCAGTTCCGCCCAACATGATCATGTGACAGATATATAAATGAGAGTATATGGTAAAACCATGGCGACGTTGTGCTTGTTAAAACATAGCAATATTCATATTGCAATTTAATCCTGGTGATTGAAGTTGATTTGCAGAACACGGAACCATTGAAATTAAAATTTAAGATTTTTATAATTTATGGAGTGTTGTCACTCATGACCATGACACCATTACTCATTTAACTATTAGTCAACCGGTGTCGGATATACATCCTTTAGATGTGGATGGAGTCATCAATCAGGGAAGCCTTCAATATATGTCAAACCACTTCCAAGGAAAACCGTTCCAGGAAACCTATTCTTGCATGATTGACCAGCATGCTGCCGTAAGATCAAGACAAATGATGAATGTCTCCCAGGGCGATTGGCCAGCAATGGTTACACCGCCCTTTCTTCATTGCAAACATTTTCGGACCATCAAGTGAGGATTTTCAGTCATTTAAAATGTATCTGAGTAATTATTTC
>JAGTTF010005233.1:65541-81011 GCA_019095985.1 Streblospio benedicti | reverse complement strand
AACGGTTGTTGTGTACCATTTCTGACAGTCGAGGTAACAAGGACCTAAGGCGTGAGCGGACTAAAAGTTCATGCCGTAATAATTAAAATTCATGCCGCAACGAAAACAGTTGTGGCGCTAATGCATGGCTCTTGCAAGAAGGCGTCCATGTGCAGTGACCAACAGAATGACTATCAATTGAGGTGGAACACTCACCGATGATTGAGACTCGTCCACGACCACTACAACGCGACACGCCGAATGCCTTCCTTGCAACTATCCGCGCCGGGGGCACGGTGCCGGCACCACTTCTGTCCCGAACTTGGGCACCAGAGTCGACGACTTGTCCACCTGCATCTTGTCTCTGAAAGCCATAGACAATAGTAAGAAAAAAAAACACGACTCTTACAAGAAGGCGTCCATGTGGCAAAAAAGAGGCGACATCGTTGTTGTGTACTGACAGTCGAGGTAACAAGGACCTAAGGCGTGAGCGACAAAAAGTTCATGCCGTAATAATTAAAATGCGCAATGAAAACAGTTGTGGCGCTAATGCATGGCTCTTGCAAGAAGGCGTCCATGTGCAGTGACCAACAGAATGACTATCAATTGAGGTGGAACACAAACAAACAAGCGGCGGGCACGCACCGACGATTGAGACTCGTCCACGACCACTACAGCGCGACACGCCGAATCGCCTTTCCTGCAACTATCCGCGCCCGGGGGGTGCATGGTGCCGGCACCAGAGTCTTCTGTTGTCCGAATCTTGTGGGCACCAGAGTCGATTGTCCACCTGCATCTCGTCTCTGAAAGCCACAGACAATAGTAAGAAAAGAATGTACACGGCTATTGCAACAAAGAGTCCATGTGGACAAAACGAGGCGACATGCACAACTTGTGTACTCATAGTTGAGGCGACAACTACCTAGGGCGTGAGCTGACTAAAAATTCATGTCGTAATAATTAAAATGCTCAATGAAACAGCAACCTTCCTCGCAACTATCCGCGCCGGGGCACGGTGCCGGCACCACTTCTGTCCGAACTTGTGGCACCAGAGTCGATGAGTTGTCCACCTGCATCTTAATTAATTAAAATTAATTAAAATGCGCAACGAAAACAGTTGTGGCGCTAATACATGGCTCTTGCAAGAAGGCGTCCCATGTGCAGTGACCAACAGAATGACTATCAATTGAGGTGGAACACTCACCGACGATTGAGACTCGTCCACGACCACTACAACGCGACATGCGATTGCCGATTGTATAAAAGTGTGAGAATGGGGGACATTATGTACAAGAATGAATTGGTAAGAATCGAGTTGATAGAATATAGGGAGGTTATAGAGAGGGATTGGGAATAATTGAGAATGAAGGTGAAGATGGAGCACGTGAAATGTGTGTAGTGGGCTGAGGGATGGAGTGGTGCAGTAATAGTAGCCTGCGGCCAGATATCGAAACCCTCCCCCCCTTTGGGATTTTGGAGACCCATACATTATTAAAAAGCCTGATATCTTAGCTTTAAAATTTGACATGTTGGATGTTATATAACCTTGACAATAAAAGTTATGGATATATTAGTATTGATGCTTGGGTGGATGAAATGAAAGATTATAATTTTAGTAAAAAAAGAAAGACTTTTGCTTTAATGTCAATATTGTTGTTAGGAAGTTGTTTTGTATTGAAAAGCTTTAAGATATATATGTTTGATTTTGGCATAAATAGCAGAAAAGAAATAAAAATAGAGAAATACAATTTTAGTCAATTTTGTCACTTTACACAGTAGTTTCAATACAGCTTGAAACATGGCCTCCATATTTGATACCATGTTTATGTTAGTGGTGACCATCACCTACCTGTGTCTCCCTAGTTTGTATTATCAAAATAAATCATATAAAGTTCTCATTCTTAGTTATTTCTGAACACACAAATTCATAAGCAATTACTCCGGAGCCAGCTAGGGTCTATGCACTCGGACTGTTAAAAAATTTTCATAGTGATTTTTGGTTTCCTAGATGCCTATCACAAGTCGAGTTTAGGATATAAGTTGCAGGTCCGGGGGCGTTTGTCCGTAAGAGCCGATTTACGCATTATTTTTACGCGTCAAAATCCAAAAAATGTTAAAATCATATTTTTTCTAATAGAATATGTTAGTAAATGTATTTAATAAAAATTATAGTTCATGTTTATTCACAACACATGTGTTTGAATGTTTAATGAGTAAAAATTGAAATCAAATGTCTGTTAAAGGATTGAATCAGCTTTTTGTACAGATTTTAAACAAAAACGGCTTTAGATTTGAAATCAGCAATAATTTGGGGGGAGCATAATTTTAAACCTAACGATTCAAATTTAAATTTATTTGGCAAAAAGTGTCTATATATAGTTATCATTAATAATAAAAACCAAAAATGCAGTTAACTTCATTGATGTTCATACAATAGACCAACAAGTAAAAATACGTTTGCCCTACCCCAAAATCTCGTTTTTTTGCTTCAAGTGGTATTTTGTATAAAATAACATGTTTCTATTCATATCAAATACAATTTATACATTTATATATTATTTTACAGATTTTATGATGAAATCCCTATGGGTATTAACTAAACAATGTTTTTGAGAATACATATGTGATCATGACACTGTCAACTCATTTTTACTAGGCAACATTTTTCGAATATATAGTTTGTTTTTATTACAAAAAATACTGTTAACTTCATTGATGTTCATACAATAGACCAACAGCTAAAGATACGTTTGCTACCCCAAAATTGCGTTTTATATTCCATGTCGACTTTTGTCTAATGGAACATATTTCTATACATTTTAACATTAATTATTGTCCTTTTCCATTCACAACGCTCAACTTAAAATGTCAAATGAGTATAAACGCATTTGAAATGTCAGACAAATAATTATTTCAGCTTATTGTACAGATTTTATGCAGAAATCGCAATGCATTTGAAATAAAAAATGTTTTTGGAGTGAACATACTCATAATTTTTGTCCTTTTCCATCATCGACTCAATTCTTATTTAGCAAAATATGTCAAAAATATAGTTTGTTTTGTTACAATAATGAAAAAAATGTAATTACCTTCATTTATTTGTATATACATTTACATATTGTAGGCCAATAAATAAAAAAATTTTTTTTGTCCTGTTTGCACTATAGCAATAGTAGAGGTGTATAGTATAGTGCATGAGCAATAGGTATTGATCTTAACATAATTTTGAACAAATTGACTAATAAATTCTGTTAGTCCTTTTTAGCATAAAATATACTAATGACAATAAATGAATTAGTTTAATCTTTAATCCATCTGTTGGGTGATAACCAGTAATAATGGTACACTTGAAGAATCCTGAAAAATGAATAACAAGAATTTAATGGCATTTGAAAACGTCTACAACTGCTTTTTCTATAGAACTGTATTGTTGATCAACATCATTTATTATCTCTCAATTGAATACTGGTCCAAGATCATCCGATAGCTGATCACACTGATCAGAATTCCCTCTCAATCTCATCTTAGTCTCTTTAACACCCAGCTTACATACTAAGTCAGTTATCTCAACCCGGAGGACGTAGGTCTGAATCCTGCATGACCAAGTATATAAGCAGGGGGTCTCACAGGTTGGGGTCATGAGTTTGAGTCCCGCCAGGGCCACTTGATATAGGGAACAGTTTATTGTGAAATACATATATAAATTTATCAAATTCATATCATCATTTTTAAGATCTACCTCAGACATATTGCTGGCCATTATATCAATTAATGACTGAGGTTTGTTTTACCTTCAAACAAAAGCATTCCTGTGTAATGCCGTTGTTTACCATCCATCCATGGTGAGATACTTGTTGAGTAGTCGATTTGGAATGTGGCATACAGTGGGTTTTATTTTGTCAAAATAACCATCTACTGCTACATATGAACATTTATGCACCTCTGGAAGCGAGTATCACCGTACTATTCCAGAGGTCTGCAATTTCTGAGGTTGGCTTATGCCTATGTTGCCTCATACTTCTGAAAATCTGTGTATCTCCGAAGGTGAGCAGCTCTGGTGTGTTCCTGAGGTCTGCCATTCCAGAAGTTGATAGATTCCTCTGATGTATGTTGGCCGGGACAACTTTGGAACTCCAGATGTGTGAAACTCTGAAATTATTTGAAGGTCTGCAATTATGAACATTGACAGATTTCTTTTGGTTCTGGAAGATTGTGTTTCTCTGGAACCAATAGGCTCTGTAAAGTTCCGAAGGTCTGCAATTCTGGAGTGGCTCACATTATGGGGATCGTGACTTCTGCAGTACTCTGGACGTGGGCTCCTAGCTGATATGATGATCAGACTGTGATCAGGTGCTTGTCACACTGAACAGGTAAAGCACATCCCAGGTTCTATGTGATCATCATTGATTGTGTAGGGGGGTTGTTGACTATTCTGGACAGTTGTCATGTTTTGGGTCCCAGAAATAGTGCCAGGATAACGCCTTGGAAGCACTCCATGACCAGATCCAGACCCACACCAACACAACGACTACATCCTAGAGTAGTATGTCCCTCTAACCATTCCACCTGATCGGATGCAATTGGTTAGACTTTGTACATGCTAGGTGCAGGTTGGCCCGAGAGAACCATCCAGTTTCACGTGGGGCTTCATCAACTCCTGTGATCTCAGTGCTTTACTGGTAATTTGCACTATATCATCATGGGAGAGATGGAAAATCACCCATCAGTGAGGAGGGGCCACACACGAGCCCACGTAAACTAGTGTGGGCATTCTGTCGTCATCTTTGTTCATAATTGTGATCAGCTTTCAGATGATCTTGGACCAGTATTCCATTGATAGCATCATTGAACGTCAATCTATCTTGGTCACAACACCAAAGTGTTAGCATTTTCACACTTTTGGGTTACGTGGTGGTCTTGATCCACAGCGGATGAGTCCAGCCGTACATTATGGTGTTTCTATAAGCATTAGTCATCATGTAAACACAGGAGCCAGCTATCGACTAGATAACCACAATGGTACGGGCACTCACAAAGCACTGATCTAGTTGGTTGCTCCTAGCGATAGAATGAGTGTGGTGGATCTACACCAAGCCCTTCCAGACCAGATTAACAGCCCTCGGTTGGGAATTCACACTGGCTGTTACAAGATGACACGCCCAGTCGTGTGGTGCGTTTACAAGAGCACCAGACAGGAGCGTAGCAATCCACGTTTGCCTGGGTTCACTCGGTTGTAACAAGATATGGTAATTACTAATTATTGCCCCAATCCACAGGATTTGGGGCGTCAACCCTACCTTGGCCTGTTCCATTCAGCCTCTAACTCTCATTTCAGCTTTCCTGCATGCCTTGGCTCTATGACAAACCAAGGACGTAACCAAGGTCCATCACAGCCGCAAAAAACATCTAGCTTAATAGGGAGAGGTAACCCTGGGACCTCACTAACCTAAACCGGCCTAAAGTAGATTTAACTTTACCTAACTGTATTCAAAGGGTTGTCACAAGCCCTCCCGGCCAGTTGCCTACATTAATTGAGTAAATTGAGTTCTTACTCATTTGATATTCAAAGTAAAGTGTTGAGAATGGAAAAGGCCAACAATTCAAATTTAATACATGTATGTATAAAATCATGTTCTTTTATACAAAATACCACTTGGACCAGAAAAACGCTATTTTGGGATTGGGCAAATGTATTTTTACTTGTTGGTCTATTGTATGAACATCAATGAAGTTAACTGTATTTTTGTTTTTGTTTGTAACAAAACAAACTATAGTTCAATAAATTTTGCCAAATAAAAATTGGCTTGATAGTGTTAAGATTACATGTAAGCTCTATCAAAGACATTGTTTATTTCATACCCATAGGGATTTCATCATACCATCTGTAGAATAAGCTGAAATATACATTTGCGTGATATTTCAAATGAATTTTTACTCATTTGACATTTAAAGTTAAGTGTTGTGAATGGAAAAGAACAGTAACTTGTATTAAATATATAGAGAAACATGTTCTATTAAACAAAAATACCACTTGGACCAGAAAAATGTGATTTGGGGTAAAGCAAACATATTTTTACTTGTTGGTCTATTGTATGAACATCAATGAAGTTAAATGTATTTTTGTTTTTTGTTTGTAACTATATATAGACACTTTTCGCCAAATAGATATTAAAGCAATAGTGTTATGACTACATTTATGTTCTCTCAAAAACATTGTTCATTTCAAATCCATAGCGATTTCTGCCTAAAATCTGTTCAATAAGCTAAAATAATCCTTTGTCTTATATTTCAAATGGGTCTTTACTCATTTAACATCTAAAATTAAGTATTGTAAATCGAAAAGGATACTAATTTATATTTGATATGGATAGAAGCATGTTATTTTAGATAAAATACCACTTGGAGCAGAAAAACGCGATTTTGGGGGTAGGGCAAATATATTTGTACTTGTTGGTCTATTGCATGAACATCAGTGAAGTAAACTGAATTTTTGTTTTTTTTTTTGTTAAAGATAACTATATATAGACAATTTTTGCCAAATAAATTTAAAATTGAATCGTTAGCTTTAAAATCATGCTTCCCCAAAATTATTGCTTATTTCAAATCTAAAGCGATTTTTGTTTAAAATCTGTACAAAAAGCTGATTCAATCATTTACCAGACATTTGATTTCAATTTTTACTCATTAAACATCCAAGCACATGTGTTGTGAATAAACATGAACAATCATTTTCATTAAATACAGTTACAAACATCTTCTATTAGAGAAAATATGATTTTAACATTTTTCGGATTTTGACGCGTAAAAATAATGCGTAAATCGGCTCTTACGGACAAACGCCCCTGGACCTGCAACTTATATCCTAAACTCGACTTGTGATAGGCATCTAGGAAACCAAAAATCACTATGAAATTTTTTTAACAGTCCGAGTGCATAGACCCTAGCTGGCTCCCGGAGTAAATCATTAAATTTTCAAACGTAAGAATGTTCTGAGTTAATATAGGATTCTGTTAAGTTGTTAAATGGGTAGTTTGGCACGGATATTAAGGCAACCTTCTACAGGTTCCCCTTTGAATTTCTTCAATAATACTGGCGTTCATGGTATCCTCAACTGGCAGCACTGGTAGCAATATGGGTACCTCATTTAAATCTTAAATTGTAACCTTAATATTTGATTTTTTAATGGAAATGCCTTTTCTAGGTGCTCTATGAATGTTTATTCAACATAAATCAATATATATAGTTGAATTAACACGCAAGGATACTCCTATATTTATATCATACTGTGATTGTTGTAAAATGTTGCCCCAAATCGACTGGCACAATGGTATACTAAAACTGGCGGAAGGGTATCTGCTAGGCCACTGTGTAGCTGTCAACATTGAAAGTCTAGAATAGAAATGTATGGATCTTGGTCTACAGCTAGTAAACTTTGAGCCAGGTGACCCTTTTTTGCATATTTTATTTGCTGCATTCAAGATTTTTTTTGCATCATTGATGTCAAGGCGCTGCTTGTGCTTAACACTGATTATTGGAATAAATATAGTAAGTAGATGCACCAATGAATTTTTAATTAGTTTTAGGTTGATTTCACCCAACTTGCTCAAGAAAGTGGTTCATTTTGATAGACGGCAGATCCAGGGCAGATCCAGGGGGAGGGGCCCTCTTCCCCATTTTTTTCAACAAAATATTTCATTTTTACACAGCGAGTATGAAACCCATAGCATAGCCATTCATTGATTTTAAATTACACAATGGAACCAATCCAATATATAGGTCCACACAAACAAATTGAGGTGATATTTTGAAAAAAGTTCATATGGTGCTTGTCTACTTATAAGAAAAGGTCATAAGAAACTGTGTTAGGAAAAATAAATTGGGACCATTGTTCATCAGCTTGATATAATATTACCGTGGGAAAGTTTGGACAACGTTATAAAAATCGGACAGGGCAGATCCAGGGGGAGGGGCCCTCTTCCCAATGTTTTTTTCAACAAAATATTTCATTTTTACACAGCGAGTATGAAACCCATAGCATAGCCATTCATTGATAGGTTGATCACAGGAATTAATAACTTTGTATTCTCTGGTCTGAGCGGAAAAAATTACACAATGGAACCAATCGAATATATATAGCTCCACAAAAACAAATTGAGGTGATATGGAAAAAAAGTTCATATGGTGGTTGTTATAAAAAAGTCAGAAGAAACTTTGCTAGGAAAAAAAATTGTCCATTCAACCAACGTAAATTTTACATTTATTCACCTCTATTCAGAAACTATTTCCAATAAAAAATCTTTAATTAAACAATGGCAAACTCTGTAAACCGTAGTTCCGCCCTCACATAGCCACCAGGGCGGGTTGCTTGCAATCGTCAGGGGCAGACGTTGCGCAACTCGCCTTATAATTGTACAGGAACCGACCCAGAAAGTCCGACTTTTTTGAGGTGCATTTTCTGTAATAAATACTCATCCATGTTATTCCAAAAACGTCGTGTATCGATAACAAAGCCCTTAACCATCTATGCATCTGACCATTGTTTCTCAAATACGGGTCATGATTATAATAATTTAGTTTAAATACATACTTATCTTGACCTGCCAGTGTGGCTTTTGCGCTAGATTTATAACGCCGACGCATATTATTACGTTCGACGTTTGAAAAAAATAGAGTACTTAGACTTGTACATATAATGTTGAATGGAGTGTTTTATACATTGAAATTGTAGCAAAAATATGGACTTAATCAATGGAATATATACGTGAAAGACATGTATATATCAAGGATAACGTACGCATCGTATACAGTTAGAAAGGACAAGCAACATTTATTGATAATCTTGTCAAACACACTGACTGTCAAAATCGGCTCTGGCTCTTGAGCTTGAGGCAAAAACACAACTTGGAAATCTGGACAAAGCTCATTAAATACAATTCCAAACTAGATCAAAAGTGTTCAAAGAACACTGCGTCGCTAGAACGACGTTGACTTATGGGCAATTAAGATATATACTGAAATGATGTATACTTTATAATCAAGAAATGAATATATTTGAGGAGAAAACATAAGAATGAATGAAAATCAATATACCCAGGCAAAAGATATTTGTGTTGCAATACAATAGTACTGTTTGAATAACAGATACTAATCAATATCAGTTTCAAACCCAATAATCAATATTTGCTGCTTGGGTTGGAATATGGATTTTTCTTGGTGCCTTAATTGCATTGAATATCAGTAAGAATATCATGAATGGGCTTCTAGAAACCACAGTTTAATTGGCAGATTGCCCAAAATCGAATCACTTTGGTGTCGGCTCAAACCTCATAGTTGTGTAAAGTTTGAACGAAATCGGTTCATCGGTACGCCCGCTAGCTTGTCCAGAGACATACATAGTTGTTACATAGTTACATAGTTACATAGTTACATAGTTACAAACGAACCAAACACAATGCTTGCTTCAGCAGCTGAGCTGAAGCGACGCAATAAAATGTGAGTATCATATATGAAAACTAGAGAAGTATGCGAACATTTCTGTGTGTGTGTCACAAAACATGATTATGAACATAGAGCACAATAACACCATCTTCAAAATGACTAATATACACGAGTGTTGAGGCGCTGTTTTGAATCGTTACCCCCTGACAACTGCAGTGCCGCCCTGGTGGCAGAACGAAAAACGTCATTGTAGCGGGTCTCAGAGTTGCCCATTACAACCTTTAATAGGTAATTGCGAATAAATTTAGATGCGTCCCGCAATAAAGATTTCTTAACCAGTTTTTATTGGAGCGCGAGAATTATGGGGGCCATGGTACATCTGACCTGAATTTCACATATTATTAGCGTGGGAAAATATTTGGACAACGTGAGAAAAGTTTCATTTGTTGCGTTTACTTTTTAAATATGTTTACTAAGGTTGCTCAATTATCAATGCTATGTAATATTTTTAAAATCATGCATTTTACAGAGTTTTCACATGAAATAGGCAGATTGAGAGTTCGAATAAGACCACCGCTTTCATAATTGATCATGTCAAAACCCAATTAAGTCCTAAAATCTTATAATGAACATACCAGACGTAGTTGGATACGCATATTTCCAGAGATCATCTATATATGTTTTATCTCTATATTGTTTTAGCTCATCTTAATTTGCTGGCTTTTTTTAACACATGCAAAATTTAATCACGTTTGATTTGATTTGATATTCTTCAGGAACTAATATTCCTAGGATAGCACATGAAAAGACAAACGTACATATATATGTAATGCTTATTTCCAATGTGGTCCTTGTTTGTTTGGCAGGTTAGGTAACCAACTGAGCCAGGGGTGTACTGGAGGGATCACTAGAGCTATAATTTTCAAACTAGGTGAGTTCTTTTATGCAGAGGGATGACTGTCATCTACGGGACACGCCTTTTTAACGAGGCTTCCGAACCTCGTTGTCCACGTTGTCCATGCATTTCTGGCATATTAATAATAATTTGAAATGGAATCATAACACAAACTTAGGTTATCGATCACATTGATATGGGTAATAAATTAAAACAAACCAACCTTTATCGTTCGGCGCACAAATATTGATTCTATACGATTTTGTCCGCAAATTAATAATCCGTCTTCTTGCATCAATGGCTGCCGGTGAAATGCCGAAAATAGACCGCCTGAGCTTGTGCGCTGACCGAAGTGGCGCTGTCTAGCAGTGAAATGTGAAACCAATATTTTTGAATGCCGGTGTCAATCAGATGTCACTTGACTTCATTAGCCAATAGGAGACCATAGGAGATGTTGACGTCATACTTTTAAATTCAAATATGTAAACATGGGGCCATGTGATTTCGATTAAAATGGAGCATGGTCTTTTAATGCTACAGATGGCCAACGGATATCCGTCTGATTTTCGAACTTGTGGAGCCAGGCCAGATTATTGATTTTTTCGGGGGTTTTGGACGATTTCTGACGTTTTAAGCGCATGTCCTTGTTGCATTACCCACATGGCAAAAGAGTTCACAAGGTTGTCCTGTACTGATACGTAACGTCAGAAGTAGCCCAGGTAGGGCCGGACGGATGGATGGATGGACGGACGGATGGGCGCAATTAATTGGTACAAGCCAGTGTATAAAACACTGGAAAAGCAGAAAAACAGTTTCTAACATGTTGAACAAAATGGCACCTCACCACGACCGTGTTTTGCTTGAGCATGGTAATAGTAGTACAGATTGTAGATGGCAGACTCTAGAAAATAGTTATCTAGATTTTTCTAATATTAGAAAACTCCAGCAATGATTAACCTTTTGTAAAAACAATGTTCATATATTCATTTTCAAATTTACACAACTAATTTAAGGGGACTGTGAACTCTTTTCTTAGGATTTTATTAAACTTTGATTTTCTCACTCATTATTGCTTCGATTCTTACAAATTACACCTTATTTTGTAGATAATTATCTAATCTAATGACAATGAAAAGCCCCCCCGGTGAGGGCAAACCAGTGTTTAATACACTGGAATGTCACTGTCTATACATTGGCTGATTATTGATTTATAGCAGTATCATCTATTACCAAGAAGTGGATACATTTTTGAGCCGATGTGTCTGGAGTTTGTGGTTATAGAATGTTGATTTTAATGGTGCATTCAAATAGTAATATGAATGTGATTCACTAGTAAAATGGACCTAATAATGGGCCCAAATGGGTCCAAATATCGACCGCTTGGGCCCATGTGAAATAGGGTTCTTGTGGTCACCATTTCCAACCGACATGCCAAATTTGAACATCCTAGCTCAAACGTTACGACCTGTAGAGGGGTAACGAATCGGATGGACGGACAGATGGACGTACGGATGGACGGACGGACGCGCAATTAATTGGGTACAAGCCAGTGTTTAAAACACCGAACAACATGTTTTGAATTGTATAGATTGATGAAAAAAATTATAAAGCAATTAATGAAAAAATGACAACTTTGCCTTAAGCATATAACTGATATTAAAACAAACTTACAAGACATCGATGATGCATGTAAGACAGCAGTCATCGACAAAGAGCTTCACAGACTGAACATGGACATTGTCGGTCCCAAGAAACCAGATTGGCAGATTCTGGATCAGTGAGAGAAGAGCACTTTACCTTCTTCTGGCATGGGAAACCCGCAGGCGAGCCTAGAGAACATGGAGTGGGTTTCGCTGTCAGGAATAGCTTGATGAGTAGCATTGTTCAACCTTCCGAGGGCACTGAAAGAATCCTGGCACTCAAACTCAACACCCCAGCTGGACTTGCCAACCTGATAAGTGCCTATGCCCCTACACTGACCTCACAGGATGATGCCGCTGGAGCTCTGTTGTCACCACAATCTGTGCATAACCAACACCTTCTTCCACACCAAGCCACAACACAAGGTCTCCTGAGGCACCCCAGGTCAAAGCACTGGCACCAACTTGATCTCATAATCACCAGACGCTCATGCTTACCTGAAATCAAGTTAACTCGCACCTACCACAGTGCCGACTGCGATACTGACCACTCGCTAGTGTGCAGCAAGGTTAAACTCCAGGCAAAGAGGCTATGCCACTCTAAAGCAGAAGGTAGAGCACGCATTGATGTAAGTGGCACAAGCAATGAAGAAAAAGTTGCAGAGTTTGAAGTCATCCTGAAGAAAAGCCTTCCAGGGTCCCCTACAGCCACTGCCAAAGAAAGGTGGGAGCACTTCAGAGATGTTGTCTATGATGCCGCATTAAACACCTTTGGTAAAAAGATCAGCAAGTCCGCAGACTGGTTTGAGGCATATTCAGAAGATATGAAACCCCTAATCGAGGACAAGAGGAGAGCCCTGTCATCATATAAAGCTAGCCCCAGTAAAAGGAACCTGCAGACCCTACAGGCTGCCAGAAGCTTAGTCCAGCAGACAGCTAGACGCTGTGCTAACAACTACTGGCTACAGCTCTGCTCGAAAATACAAACAGCAGCAGACACTGGCAACATCAGAGGGATGTATGATGGTATCAAACTGGCGCTAGGACCCATCCATAAAAAGACTGCCCCTCTTAAGTCTTCCACAGGTACTATCATCCAAGACCGCTCAAAGCAGATGGACCGCTGGGTAGAACACTACTCTGAACTCTACACCAGAGAGAACATGGTTTCAGAAAATGCCCTGAATGCAGTAGAATGCCTACCCACTTTAGAAGACTTGGACAGAGAGCCAACTGTCACAGAACTCCACAAAGCCCTAGATCGCCTTGCATCTGGCAAAGCACCTGGAAGGGATGGTATCCCAGCTGAGATCCTGAAATGCTGCAAGGAGAACATCATCCCAGAACTGCATGAGATTTTGTGCCTGTGTTGGAGAGAAGGAGCAGTGCCACAAGATATGCGTGATGCTAACATCACCACACTGTATAAAAACAAAGGTGATAGAAGTGATTGCAATAATTTCCGCGGCATCTCCCTTCTAAGCATTGTTGGAAAACTCTTTGCCCGATTCGCCTTGAAGAGGTTACAAACGCTGGCAGAGCGAGTCTACCCTGAATCTCAGTGTGGGTTCCGGTCACAAAGGTCCACCATCGACATGGTCTTCTCTGTGCTTCAGTTACAAGAAAAGTGCAGAGAGCAGAGGAAACCACTGTTCATTGCTTTCATCGACCTCACGAAAAGCTTTTGATTTGGTCAGCAGAGATGGACTCTTCAAGATCCTTGCCAAGATAGGGTGCCCACCAAAGCTACTAAGCATCATAAAGTCCTTCCATGATGAGATGAAGGGCACTGTTGTCTTTGATGGCTCCACCTCCAAACCATTTAACATCTCAAGTGGTGTGAAGCAAGGCTGTGTCCTGGCACCGACACTCTTTGGCATATTCTTCGCCGTCATGCTGAAGTATGCTTTCGGAGACTCCACAGAAGGCATCTACCTGCGGACAAGAGCAGATGGCAAACTCTTTAACCTCGCTAGGCTGAAAGCAAAGTCCAAAACACAAGTTAAATGCCTCCGAGAATTCCTCTTTGCTGATGATGCTGCAGTCACGATGACTTTGTGTATCTGGGAACTACCATCTCAGACTCCCTGTCCCTCGAATCAGAACTGAACAAGAGGATTGGCAAAGCTGCCACCACCATGGCAAGGCTTAAAAAAAGAGAGTATGGACCAACAGCAAAATCACAACTAATACCAAGATCCAGGTATACAGTGCTTGCGTTGTAAGCACTCTCTTGTATGCCAGCGAAGCCTGGGCAACACGAGCCAGACAGGAGCACAAACTCAACACCTTTCACATGCGATGCCTGAGACATATCCTAGGTATCAAGTGGCAAGACAAAGTCCCCAACACCACAGTCCTGGAGAGATCTGGCATGCCAAGCATGTACTGCTTGCTCAAGCAGAGACGTATGCGCTGGCTTGGACATGTCTCACGTATGCAAGATGGTCGGATTCCAAAAGGACCTCCTGTATGGAGAACTTGCTGATGGAGACAGACCCAGGGGAGGCCACAACTGAGATATAAAGATGTATGTAAACGGGACATGAAAGCGTTGAGTATTAACATAGATACATGGGAAACCCTTTCATCGGAACGCTCAGTGTGGAAAACACACAGTACACACTGGACTATCAGACTATGAGACTAGCCTTCAGGGGAAACTCGAAGAAAAGAGGCGAACCAGAAATGAGGCACGAATGAGAGACAAGTCCCCCCTCCACCTTCATGTGCACACACTGCCAGAAAGACTGTCACTCCCGAATAGGGCTGCACAGCCACACCCGACGTTGCATCAGACCAACAGTATGCAGACCATAGTCTTCCCGAGACGGCGGATGCCAACAACATCAAGGAAATAAAAAGAAAATCAAAAACCCCTAGTAAGGTTTTCTTCAGAATGCACATCTTCAAATATATACACGTTTGTGAAAAAATTTGATTTCATGGTTAAGGAGAAATATAAAAAGAAAAATTCATCCACTACGCAAACTTAGTTTTGAGAAAATGGGCTTTTTAATGGTCAATCAATATACATTGACATTAGTTGCTGTCTACAAAATGTATCATATAAGAAAAACTATTGATGATAAAGGTTCATTTTAAAAAGATGTTGTTCTTTATCATTTATATAGCATACAAAACATTGAAAATGTAAAATTGAATTTTTAGCCCATATAACCTTATAAGCCTGCAAAAGAATGAGTCATTGTTTTCACTCCAGCTTGGTCTTTACAAAATGCGTTGTAATGGGAAAACTATTGAAGATAAAGGTTCATTCAAAACATGTTGTTCTTCATAGTGTTGTAATAATGTAATATGTACACTCATGTAATGATCCCTAGATCTATTGGCATATGAAGTAAGGTATACTTTGTTGTGACATCATTGATTATTGATCTTTGCAATGTGGCAACATTTGCTACACTAGAATTTGTAAAAATACATTTCAAACAGTTTAATTAATGTGTTGTTGTTCATTGCACATACGCAAACAATAAAAGCAGTTGAAAACAAAA
>JAGTTF010005233.1:12564-40988 GCA_019095985.1 Streblospio benedicti | reverse complement strand
GATTATTTCTGATATATGCAGCCTTCACAAAAAGTCACTCGGTCTCCATTTATAAAGTTTGTTTCCTTTCGTTCATCATCCAAAATCCTTGCATAGGTTACAGGCTCAACAAGTTGCACACCCATACCCTTAAGGTATTTTTCTATGTACTGATTGTCAACATAGAGATGTATATCGTGAAGAGTGATTTTCACAGGTCTATCAGAATCACCATTTTGCATTGAGTAAGGGTTTGTTGTGCTCAAGGTTATATGCTTGTTATTGAAGTCAAAACCTGGACGCAGCTAGTAGAGCCCTACTCTCTACTGAATTTACGTAAATTCTCCAGAGATTACCAACTCTTTGTACACCTCTCAGGTTCTCTTTTTTCAATTGTTTTTGTAACCGAATTACATATTTCCAGATCTCTTGGAGGCTTGTTGCCTTGGTCAATTTTAAAGACAAAGTATAGTGGTTGTATCATTTGATCCATTTGTTCCATTTTGAAAATTCGGTATTAAGAATCATAGAATATCATTAGCAAAATATGTGTCCATTTGAATATACAAACTGTCAAGACTATCAGTATGCACACTATAAACAGACTGTATGCAGACTATAAACCATAAGCATCAATTAAGTCATCTTATACACATTTGCAAAAATTTTCGCATTGTATAATCACAACATATAAAGGTAATATTGCCTGAGATACTATAGTCCTTGCTATTATTGCTGACTATAAAGGAAATGTTGGGTAGCCAATATGCAAAGCAATATGCAAAAGCAGTATTATGTATGTTACAGGGCGTAAAAACCCCTGCTATCTGAAAACAAGGTATCTAAACTATGTATGTGTTATTAAAGAAATTTTACCCTCTGTGAATGCACTTCTGCTATGAAAAAAATTACAAAACTAAAAAAAACCACTGAAAACTTATTACAAAAACAAATTTAGAATACAATAACTAAATGAGAAGGTTCTCCAGGTATTGACATAAATAATAGTATCACTATCTACTCCTGCTTAAGCTATATCCTATTCATGAAAAGGCAAGAAAACCATTCCAGTCTGTTGACAGCTAACAAAAAGATCCTAATAACCTACAGTAGAACCTCAAATGTGAAGAGTTTGGCATTCAATGTTGCGAGGGGTTCAGACTGTACCCAGGTGTCTCGTGTGGCTGCTCAAACAGCCCCTAAATGAATCATAAAGGGTTCATGATGGCTCAATGTGGTCTTCTCAACTGCTGTACTGGGACCAGTGGCTCCGTCACGTCCCAGGCGTGGATGAAAGTTAGTGGATGAGAAGTTAGTAACTTGTTGTACCAGGAAGGATCTGGTAACAGATGGTGGGAGACTGTTTATGATGCAGATTGGGCGGGAGGGTGCTCAACGGGGCACCTCCTGAACATCTCAAAGTGTGCTCAGCAGGGGCCACAGACACCCCAAATGTATGCTTCCTAAAGGTGTTCTGACGGATGATCAGACACAGCGTCTGTGTTGGGTGATCATATCGTTGGCATACAATCTTGGTGGTTCTTGGTTGCAAGTTTAATTTAGCGACTGGATCCGCCATATGATAGACACTGGGGATGCTGAGAAATTGCATTGTGACTCGCTGGGTGTACAAGTGGAGTGTCATACCATTGACCTCTACAAGATACGTTTTACAGGCTTATGGAGATGGTATTGTCTGGCATTGTGTGAAGAAAAGTATCATGTGTACTTGGACGATAGTCTGCCCTTTGACTGGGACTTCACCATTGCCTTGGGCAACTTGATAGGCATGTTGGATAGACCCTAAGATCCGCTGGCCTCAAACTAAAAGCCCACCCAGGGATGAGTTACATGAACTGAGGATTGTTTACATGGCCTACATGAGACGCCACATGCCAGTACTGGGTTCACGTGGCATAGACTGTTTACAGTCAGTGTGCTGACCCCTGTGTTGCCAGTGGACCTCATGTATGGCTGTGGGAATACAGTAACTGTGAACCTTTGAGTGAACAGTGGGTTAGTTCGTCACACCTCAAGCCCGTCACCGTGCCTGGGAAGAGCCTCACTGACTAGCTCGAGAACTCAGCAAAAGTAAGACGTGGTCAGTTGAGGTGGACGCCCATAACTATATGGCTAACTTATTTTGCACTTTCGGAGATGCTATTTAGTGTCCCAAAATTTTGCACGTGAAGTTCTAATAGTACTCTTATAACCCAGTTCCCTATTGGAACTTGGGGGAAAAGAGGAAATTTGGATAGTCACTGGAACCCGTGCCACTGAACTGATGATAGCTATTAAACCATCCCGAGGACCACGTCAGGGGATGTTGTGATGGAACGGACCGTCTGCACGTCTTGGCGAGGTCCTCAGGACAGCGGGGGGGACATTGTGAATCATATGACTGACGAGTGGTCTAATACAAGCGGATGAGACTACATCTGGTGTTAATTGCTAGTCTTGGGATTAGGTTCTGTAACTGACGGATAACCAGTCAGAACCCTGGACTGGACTAGATACTGAGGTGTTTGGTTGATTCCACCTTTCGCTAGGATATGAATAAAGAGCCAAAATCGTGACCAGCAAAACTCGTGGAACTGGTCTGAACTGGGGTTGCATCTCGACGTAAGTTTGAAATGACGTAACTCCAGGGTCATGACCTCTGAGAACATTTGGTGCAGGTGCTTTGCACTTGTTTGTCCTGTAGCCCGCTTATAGGACAGTTCTTGGAATTGACAAGACGTAGAACAATTGTCTGGGACAATGCAAGCCTTGGTTTTATGACGTAATGTCTCGTTCTATCCGGGTTTTATTTGGTTTTATCTCGTTTTATCTGGTTTTGACATAACAAAAATGTAAGCCGTGAAACTCGGCCAGTCCGGCTTTGGAAACAGAGGTGTACAGTCTGATGTGCATTTTGTCTAGATTTGGCACGGACAAACCGATTTGACCATGGAAACGGAGGATGGGGCTGTGATGAACGTGGATAGCTGGACCAGTGACAACAACACTACTGGACCGGCTGCTATGTCCATCCACCACGACGGCTGAGTACGCTGGTGGTGCCGACACCACTCTCATGACTGGTGGGCCTCCTTCTCTCCACTAAACCTGAACGGCTCTCGCTGGAATAACAACTCTGTGGAGGACCTGCACTTCCAGGTGCGGGACCTAGCAGTGCAAATTTCCAGTGATTGCTGAACCTCAGGCAACCGCACAAGTGTTGGGGGACCCCATCATGGACCCCCACCCTCGGGTGTGGAACCAGATGGCGTGCACACTTTCTCCAACGCTGTTTTGACTGTGACAACCATGCAAGTATTGGGGGACCCACATCGTGGACCTGCGCCCTCGGGTGCGGGACCAGATGGCGTGTGCACCTCCTCCATTACTGATTGCTGAGCACCAGACAACCACGCAAGTTTTGGGGGACCCAGTCGTTGGCAGGACCATTAGCCCAAGCTGGGAGGGAGAAGCATGTGTGCGTGTTTGTGTGTGGATCAGCCAAAGCTAATCATCCTATGTATTTGTTATAGGATTTTCCGGTTCCTGAGGGTAGGTATAGTTACTCATGCTGAGATTGGGTCTTCCTTAGAAGCGAAGCCCTGGTCCCACCATAATAACTGGGGAGAGTATGAGCTGACACTAGTTAGAGGTGTGGGGTGGGACAATTGTAGCATTGTCTCCATCAGCTAGTCAATCCCTAATTGACCACGCACCGTGATGAAGAATGACGTCCTACGCTCGCACTTTCCATAGGTACGTCATTTTGACCAGTACCTGTTGTTTATGATGTATTTAAACATTAGCCCGCTGTGTCCCGATGTGTCCCAGTTGCTAAGTTACAGGACAGAGCCGGATGGGACAGGATAAAATCAGTGTTGTACACTGGTTTTTGTCTGGTTTTATCCGGTTTTATGTGACTTGGCAAATC
This sequence comes from Streblospio benedicti, assembly GCA_019095985.1. Classification (NCBI taxonomy): domain Eukaryota; kingdom Metazoa; phylum Annelida; class Polychaeta; order Spionida; family Spionidae; genus Streblospio; species Streblospio benedicti. The sequence continues at coordinate 37,078 of JAGTTF010005233.1, read as the reverse complement.
AAAGACGGAATAGCCGTCAGTTTAGTTTTTGAGAAGTTGTTGCAACAACATCGTAGGGAACCAACACCCCCCGGAATCTCGTAGATTCGGGGCTTTTTCAAACTATACTCACATATTAATAAGGTTACTCGACCCTCGTGCATACGTGTCTTGGATCTAGTACCCTCTTACATATTCTTACATATTCAACGGCGTATAGCCACGGTCTGAAGCCATCGCTACCAGCACCAGTGCGAAGTCCCCCCATGTGGGGCCGTCAATCTGGTCTTGGGAGAGGCCCTGTACGACCGTAGTGTGGGCCTACGTATCATCGGGAAAAAACGAGAACCCAGGCGGTGTGAGCGCCTCGACCAGTACCAGGAGCCGTGTACAAGTCCAAATTTTTACATAGTAATAATAACCAAGGAAGGGTCTACCAAAATTGTATATTTCATGACCCACCACCCCAAGGGGAAGGTATTAAAAATGGGTAAAATGTGTAGAATTGCTGTATTTTTAATAGATCTTCTCTACTCCCAGGCATTGATCAGACAAACCAAGTATGTAGTAATAATAACCAGGGAAGGGTCTACCAAAATTTAAATTTCATGAACCCCGGAGCAAGGGTTCATGTGCTACTATTGTGGCCATAATGAGTCATATATTGAAAATGCATTATGTCATTTTAAAAAAGATTTTCCTCCTCCCAGGTATGGATCAAACAAACTGTGTATAAAGTAATGTTGATCAAGGTAGTGTCTAATACCTTCCCTTTGGTTTGGGGGTCTGCTGAAATTTTTACAATTTCTTGTCTCCTTAACCTACAGATGCTACATACCAAAAATTGTATATTTCATTACTCCCAGGGAATTATTGAGGAATCTCTGAAAAAACATCAAAAACTGCTTATCTCGCTAATATTTGTTGATGCTCAGGTGAACATTAAGGCCCATGGGCCTCTTGTTCTAAAAGGCGTAGGCTGATGCAATTAACGCTACTTCCAGTATCTAATAAACGATATGTGATGAGTTTTTCTATCTGGGAAGTTTTGCAAAGAAATAAACTGTTGCTATTGAAGGATATTGATATTGGTCTATTGGCATTGTTGCAATTCAATGTGTTCATTAATAATGGTGGTTTTAGCTTTGGTTTAAATTTTCCTCTTCAGAGGACATATATTCAGATTCATCTGTTTCTATTGCGTTCACGTTGTCCTTTTTTGTTTCTGTAAGGCCTAGTGTCCCTCTTGCTGAACTTTTGATGGTTTTGCTGCTTTTTTGTCATTGCTTGGTGACCTGCTTTTGCTGTATCTGCTGTTTCTGCTATTTGACAGGCTATTTTTTGTTATCGTATTTTTGATTTGTATTTTTGTCTGCCTCTTGAGTCCCATTTCTTTTTTGATTGCTCTGATAGGTTCGTCTGTTTCTTTCAATTTGGCATATTCAAAATGCTTGATGTTGGCATTCCATTCAGGATTTTGGCAATTGTGTTAATATATGTGTACGTATGTGTTGCCTCAGGTTTGAGACATAGTAGTCAATTTGTGTTGTTGTTGAGTGCACATTGCATTCTTGTATCCTCTTATCATTTTGAGTATTCCACCACTGTTTCTGTCAGGCCTTGTGCCTGTTCGTGCTAGTATTGCAGTTGCTGGTTTGTATTTCATGGAGAATCTGCATGCTAGTGCTTGCATGATTGACGTGTATGAGTTAGTTTTTCTCTGGGGCCAGGGGCCCTATAAGTCATTAACGCATAGCCGGATAATATTGTTGGTAGGACAGCCGTTCTTTGGTGAAAATTAATGTCCCAGTTGAGATATTTGAAATGATCTTCCAGATTCTGTTGCCACACATCAAAGTGTTCGTCTGCGCTTTACGCTGAACGTGGGCAAAAGGGTTTGGGTCCCTGCAGTGGTGTATTTGGGTCCCATTGTTGTGTTAGGTTTTGTGGTTGCTGGTGCCCCATCTGTGGTTGGTAATGTTGCCCTTGGTTTAAAGGTCATTGTTACCAATGAGTTGCTTGTGGCGTGGTAGAATTCCACTGATTTGGAGCTGTTTGTGCATTTTGTTGCCCATTTCCTCCATGCTGATTTTGTTGCACGTAGCCTCCTTGTTGATTAGGTGGGGGCTGCTGCCATTGATTTGGCTGCTTTTGCGGATTAAGTGGCGACTGATGGTGAGTTGAAGCGTGAGCATTTTGCTCACTAGCCATGTGATGGGCAGTGTGAGCCGGCTGCTGCCATTGCTGTAGCTGTTGCCACGGATTGTGTTGATGGGCATTTGCGAGTCACGGGTTTGTCCGTGTTGTTTGATGCTATCAATTTTGGCTTTCATTTTTGATGTCCTGAAATTGTAGTTTCCGTCCACCTTGGCCAGTTGGGTCCATAACGAGTCGTTTTCCTTGATGAGGTCTCTCGTTGGTATGTGGGTGGTTTATCATCGTCTGAATCTGAGTTTACGGTTGGTTTGATAGTGCGTCCAGTTGGCAAGTGAGTATGTGTATATTTTCTTTGTTTTCATGTGCAATTTGCCCGAGACCATCTGTCAAAAGCTTGTCTGAAAAAAGTCTTTCAGTTCTGTTTTGGTCGTTTCCATAGATGAATTCGTTTTTGCACTTTGCCGTTGCGTAACGCTGACACATCTGTTTTGAGGTCCCTGTTTTGATAATGTAATTGTCTTGTTTCTTAATCCATGGCTGTTATTGTGTTGATCCAATGATGACATTTGTTGATCTAACGATGACAATACGTTATTTTGGATGGGCGACCGTCTGATCTGGAGTGCCTACCGTGTCTGTGTGTTGTTGTATTGTGTCCATACGTTTGGTGAGATTGTCTTATTCTTCGTTCGTATAGTGCTCCATGTGAGCGAGGCGCCTATGTATGTTGTCAATGTCATTTTGTGAGTAGAGTTTGGCTGGTTGGGGCAGCAGAGGAGGATACGTCCGACGGTTCAAATGATGTTGACAGATTGCTTATGCTTTTTGATGTTGGTGTTACCAACATTTGCAGATTTTGAGGCAATCTTTGTGATGTCACCATATTTCGTGTGGGTGATGGATTATTGAAGCTTTGTGTCTGTGAGTTGGACTCGGCCATTATGCGTGTCAGCACTTGGTGATTAGTGCCAGTGCTTGAGATAAGCATTGTGTCAGCTGCTGTTTGTGCTCGCTTTTGAGTAGTTGGGTTGAGTCTGCTTTATTGATTTCTCTTTTTATCTGTAATATTGAGTTGCTGAGTTTAATCTTCTTTCTTCTTTGTCTTCTGTCTTCTTGTTTCTTCTTGCATCTGGTGGTTCGTTTTTTTCTTCTTCTTACTTCTATTGGATGTGGTTTGCTTTGCTATGGGTTGAAGGTTGAATCCCGTAATCTTCACCGGTATTAAGTTAAGCTTGTTGAGTTGTTTATTCTTCACTGGTTCATAGCAGACTGACGTTCCTTGTCTGCCTCACGCTTATCTATGCTCTCTAGACTCGCTATTCTTCGCTAGCTGAGGCACCTGACTGTGCCTGGGTGAGTGCCCCATGGGACTGTACACTAGGATGCAACAGAGGGTGTGTTTTCTCTGTTTATTTATTCATTATCATAAATGCGTATTTACATGCATCTTTAATTTGACGATACATGTGTCCTTTATTACCAATCTGTGTATTTTCAGAAACAAATGAATGCATAAGTAATCCTTGTGGGAGCTCCTATAGTGATGGGATCTGTGTGAATCAGTTAGGACACTATGCATGCATTTGTGCTCCTGATTTCACGGGATTAGAGTGTGAAACAGGTGATCCAATCTATTCTGAAATTTCTCCATAATGGATCTATACTTTATTCATCTATAAGCTTAATTGACTGCAATGGTTAGCTTCTCAGCATATATAATACTGCTCACTCAGCTCCATTTTACCAGTTAGTCTAGCTTCTATGTAAATTCCAACACAATGTTGATGGCTCAGAAACTTATATTTTCACACCCAAGTGCTACGTTTGGGAAAACATTTCCCCCTTCGACTGGCAATAATGTTCTTGGGGCACTGCGCTGCATCGGTGGAAGTGCCAACACAACAAAGCAGCTTGGTCAATACAGGGTACACAGCTTTAGTTGGTGTTTATGGTTTTTGATCGCTTCTCTTATCTTCCATCTGGAACAATTGTCTTCTTTATCTATCACTTTAATGTTGTTGTATGGGAATAAGTGTCCGTCTAATGCACATGGATCTTGATTGTTGAGGCATGGCAGTTCTTGTCCATATGTTCATAAAGTCTTTATCCTATGTTCGAACTGTCCCACCAATGCATTCTTCCTGTCATTCATGGCACACAATTTTGTATGCTATACCACAAGTTTTAAGAGATTGGCTTAGGTTTCACCAAAGATGTTCCCAGGGCAGTAAAAGATTTATGGTAAGTTGGAACACCATGATTACTGAACACTCTGCAACATTTCTGAGACCCCCTGCATATAAGGTAACTGTACTTGTAGCACCTTATCACGTTTATAACTATCTGAATCCTTGATCCTATTGTGCCAAGAACATGCACAATAGGTCTCACAATAGGTCAAAGGGAAATGTTTCCCAAAACGTAATTGTTTTTATGTGAAAAAAGTAAGGTTATGAGCTACCAACATTATTTTGAAATTTAATATCATAAATCCAGAAAATTCTTCCCGGCATTCACGGCGCACAATTTTGTATACTATACCACAAGTTTTAAGAGATTGGATCGGTTCTTGGGTTTCTAATGATGTTCTAAGGGTAATATGAATAGGCAATGCCTAAGACAGGTGCAGCATTTTTATAAATTATAGTCAAGTGAATAGGAAAAGTACACTAAATTTGTATACATGTGACAATGACATTGTAGAACAAATTAACTGACCAAAACACATTTGTGGTATATTTATTACAAAATGTATGAATTCATATACTTGTTGGTAAAAATACGATAAGTCCATAAATTCATAATATTGTATGAAATATTCAAAATCAACATACAATGCTGCTTTGTACATTTACATAAAAATATGATTTAGGAAGTATTTGATTGAGTAGTTCATGTTTACTGTAAAATTAGAATATTTTGTAGCTATAAGATTTTTGAGGTTTTCATCTATAAGTTATTTTTTGACTATATAATCTTTTCTTTTTTGGGCCATGCTGGACATATACAGCTATTACACAGGCTATTTATGTTTGCTGACAATTTAAGTTTGTGTTTTTTGCACGTACCCAAAAGATTTGCAAATTACAACGTGCACAAATATTTCTAATTTTACAGTATATCAATTTTGCCATTTTGTGACCTAATCTTTCAAATTATTGTTCTAATGAAAATCGTTTACATGTATGACACACTAGATAGGTCTACATAAGATAACATATTATCTCATTTGTTTTAAAAACTTGAAAGCATGTGTGATGTCTTACTTGTGTTGACACCAACTTTATTCCACTAATTTTGACTTCTAACAATTTTTCCCATAGACACTTATACTGTAAATTATTGGCACTGATCACACCTTATGCTTCTTCATATATAGTGCTTCTTCATAACCTAACGGATATGCACAGATACAAAAAAAAAATTGAACATTTGAGGCTTTTAACCATGTAAAATAGCCATATTGTTAAGAGACAAATGGGCAATGATTGGAACAACTTTGTTTATTTGCTTTATAAATATTTAGATAATCCCTATGTTAGGTCAAGATTTCACATCCAATGTTTGGTGTACAATAGCCAATGTAAACGCTTGTTCACCACACGCAAAACTGCTCTCAGACAAGTAATTATGATATCCTAAGCATACATTATATCCTTTAGCATACATTATATTCCATATTTTACAACATTCCAATACTGCGATACATTTCAACTACATAGGGTAAACACTAATGTTGTAATGTACATAATTATGATTTTTTTTTCTAAATTTTGATAAGAACTATGATTTAAAAATTGAACTGATAAAATTTCTAAAACATTTTGTCGCTAATGTAGTAAAACTAAAAGATTGGTCAAGGTTTGTGATAGATTTTTTTGTATTGACTGGTGCCAATTTAGTATTAGGACAGGTAAATTTTTATTGATCTCTAGTGTTTTCTACTCTATTTCTCCAATTGACCGGTGGAGTCACATCTTAATGTAGCATTCTGACAGATTCCTTGTCAATCTAATGTTCTGATATGGACGACATGAGGATGGCACAGTACTTCTGAGGGCCACATTCAGGGTCAGTCACGTTCAAGTTCATTAATCCACATATAAGTGTTAAGAGACAAACTGTCAGGAGCTTGTTGAGTTGTTTATTGTTCACTGGTTCGTAGCAGACTGCCGTCCTTTCACTCGTCCTGTGCTTATCTATCTGTCTTAGACTTGCTCACTCTTCGTTAGCTGGGCACCTGACGGTGCGTGGAGAGTCTGCTCTTTGGGACTGTACAATACTCCTCCCCTTGAATGGTGCGAAAAGGAGCATTGAAGGGACTGGTAGCACTATAAAAATAGGCCCCCCATCCCCCACTCTTATTGGGTTGTGACCTCGGGACAGTCGATAAGCGCTATGCGGGCTTCAGGTACGGCTGGGTGCGTTATGACATGTGTGCGGCGACTTATTCATGCGCCTACATAGTATACAATCAAATTCACATGAGTTAGAATGGTGTACAAATTGGTACAATTAATAGTATTATTATAATGCCACGATATGATATTGCATTATAAAAGGTGACAGCATGTTATTGACGTACAATTTGCTGTGTATTGACAAGTATTTCTCATGGTTATGTAACAACTGTAGTAGAACAAGCTATATTAAAAGAACTATGCTAACATTTACACACAGAGTCTAAATCATAATTACACAAAAACTGTTAGAGTGTATGTCAAATGACATGTTTACAATGGTATTATTGACATACACTTTAAATATGTAGAAGTAATCAGATACATATAATGCTTAACAATTCTATAGTAATTGACATAGTTTGAGTCTTATGAATTTTCTCCAATGTGAACAAATATGGCAATTATAACATAGTGTGCTTTAGTCATTGTGCTTTGCAAAACCTTTTCTTTTAGGACGTTATGTTGGGTTATAATTGATTACATCGTATACCAATTGTTACCGTAAAACATTAAAATTTTTACAAATATTGACTGGTATTAAACCAATGTCACCATAGCATTCAGCACTTCCTGCTACATATATAATACTGCAGCACTGCTGCTAATATAAGGAAGCAATTCCCCACGTGTGATGACTGCCACGCTAGTACGTTCTGCGTTTGGTGTTAAGTGACATTTGAGTGACGGCAATTTTGATTGGTGATACGGATAGTATAGAGATAGAACTGCAAGGTGATGGAGCTTTTCGTGCCTTTGATGTTGGGTAAAGATTATCCAGTTGTCGTATAATTTATTTCATAATATATATATATATATCATTGATTACCAAGTATACAATGATTGAAACGCCTAAGGCAAGGCTAATCCGCCACCAGTTTCACAATATTATGGTTGCCTAAGGCGGGGCTTGAAACACGTGGTTTGTCGTCTGCTCGAGTTGAGAAGGCGAAGCCACTATGTGCGTGTGCCAGGCTGTGGTGCATGCATGTTTATAAGTATAGGCCCGCTCAAAACAGACAGACGACACATGGGCAGGCACGGCTCAGGGCTCCCCTGAGCTTTTGGGCCCATGTGTCGAGAAGGACTCTCGCCGCTGTACCCTGTACACAGTGCTCAAATTAACACAGACAGTTTGGAATAAAGTGCAAATCATTATAAGAGCCTGTTCCTTATTGACTATAACTTTTATATGTAGTTCCCCTGGCTCTGAGTGTGGATTTGCCTATATATGGTCCATGCTCAGACATGGTGGAGAACCGGGGCATCGATCTCCGTTTTTGAGGATGATTGGACGGTGATATTGATATTGAGAGGTCCTTCTCATTTTCGACTTTCGACCCATGCTCTTCGGAGAAACCAGCAGCAGTTTCCGTGACACCCGCCTCCAGTGACGGAGAAGCCGACCCCTGCAGCTGGCACCAGACGTGGCCATTTTTCCCGAGCGTGGCGACCGACGCCATCGCTGACGTGAGACGTGGCCGGCCCACAGACGAGGGGTGCCTGCATCTATAAATGTAAGTTTTATATTTCTTTTCTCCTTATGTATACCTCAGAGCTTCCAATGTTTACGAATCCTCCATAAATGTACGGATTTTGGCTTTTAGAACTATTACATGTGAATAGGCAACAATACCGGTTCCGAAATTCCTTGAAATACCGTATTTCCTCGCATATAAGCGATGCCATTGCTAAGTATATAGCAAGACGTAATTTATAATAATTGAAGCTATCATAACAGAGAAAGATGTAAAATAGTTTTAGACAAGAAAAGAGAGGAAATAATTGTTACCCATCTGTATAGTAACCCTGATTATTGATGTTGACTGTCAATGTCATTTCTTGTGCAATATAAAACTAAATTATTTGCCAGGGTTCAGGGCAGTGCCTGTACGATATTTTGATTTCACATAAGGTTAATACACCCTATTGCTTATTTGAACTTTGCTCACATGTTAGAGCTTAATTAAATCTGTACTTCTACCTTGAGATATTCATATGGAAGCATTGCTCGGGAACATATGTTGTCACAGGTTTTGTGCAAGATTACAGATTCCTTGCAAACATTAGATAACGATAAAAATCAGATTGGAATCTCTGATGCTTTAATAATGAATTAGCATTTCTACTGTATCGGTGTTCTGATGAATACTGATTCAGAACATCGGTGCAGCAATACGTAAGGGGGGTTATAACACTATAATATAGCATAACTATGGATATATTGAATATGGTTTCTCTACATGTTAGTTGTGCTATAGCACTATGATATGGCGTGGCTGGTGTGTGGAGAAGTTATGCTTTTGTAATGTACATCTATTGTGTATCATATTGCATATCTTTGCTTGCATCTTTACCCAATATGTACCCTTGCATTCTTGGTATGATCCATATATGTGCAACACATGCCTTGGAATGTAATTAAAGTGTTTCTTTTCAGCTGCATGCAAATTGAAACCATGGACTCTCAAGGAGAATAATTTACATATGCCCCTTGCCAATATTATAAGGTGGGGAGAACGCATATTTCAAGATAAACATTCATTTTACCTTCAGTGATTTCACTACTTGCCGGCACAAGGTTAAAAAAGAGATTAACCTTGTAACTTATGAAACAATTGTGAAGAATGTTTTCAATAGTTCTTCCACCTATGGACGGGCACGACCGAGGTGCGTTATCAAGCCATATTAAACACATAGAGCCGCCTGGCCAATCGGCTTTTATGGATAAAGAAGTGAACTATAAAATTTTTGAAATACAAGGCAAGGGGAACCAAGTTAATAGTTGAAGAAGAGTCCACGGTTTCTCTGACAAGTAGTATTAGCATAACAATGTGTTGCTTGTTCTCCTTAGTGTAGAATTGGTACTGTGCTTAAACTGCTTTCATTTATGAAGTTATATGTATTATTGAGGATTCCTGATTGATTGAAATGTTCTTCTTTTTTATTTTATCTATGAGATGGGCTGGCTAACTGTGGCACTATAATGTCACATGAGGCATGGCTGATAAGCATGTTTACATCATTGGAGTGTATAGATGGGTCATGATGTTTTTGAGGCTTGAATGTCAATGTTTTGCGATTAGCATCTCTCATGGGGAGGGCGTTACAGGACAAGTTTTTTGTCCAGGCAACCTTAATGGAATCTCCAGGTCCTTGATAATAGAGGATTTGGACAGTGTGTCAACATATATCAAGAAATTATTGCCCAAAACAGTTGTATTAGGTCCGGTCTACGCCTTAATATGTTGTCAACTGTTGGCGATAATGAGTTTGCAACTCCCCAGTTTGCAAATAATGGCCTGTACAAAACTATAGTGTATGTATATATATAGGGTTTTTGGGTGTTAATATACATGAACAATCCCAGACTTAGTCGGGAAAATCACTTAGCAAAACCGGACGCGAGTTGATTAATGGGTTGTTGTTGACAATGTGTCCAGGGTTGAAGTTTTGATAAATAGTGGCTTATGGAGTTATTAGCAATTGTTCAGATTTTGGATGTAAATAGACAGATGTCCACGTGACCCTGACAATTTTTTTAAGCAGAGTCATTATTAGCGATGTGTTGTGAATCGTATCCTGCAAGTGACAGTTTAATAATGTTACAGTTTGCGATTCTTGACGATGGGGGGAATGGAACACGGGGTGATATTTTTACGCGGGTCAGACGGGGAATATATGTATATATAGTAAAGTACAACGGAATCAGTGCATAAAAGCAGCACAGTGCTGGGTCCGATAGCATAGTCTACGGGTTGCAATATGAGCAAACAAGGGGAGCACAGTTATCATGATGTTTAGTGAACAAGTACAGCACACAAATTAGCAGGCAATTTATATTTATTGAGCACACAGATAGCAGGCGATTCATACACCAAGCAACGCATTGAGCGCACAGATAGCAGGCAATTTATATTTATTGAGCAAACAGATAACAGGCGAATTCATACAGCAAGCAAATTATTGAGCACACAGATAGGCAGGCGATCCATATTTATTGAGCACACAGATAGCAGGAGATTCATATAGCAAGCAACTTATTGAGCACACAGATAGCAGGCAATTTATATTTATTGAGCAAACAGATAACAGGCGATTCATACAGCAAGCAAATTATTGAGAGCACACAGATAGGCAGGCATCCATATTTATTGAGCAACTTAGATAGCGGGGAATTCATATAGCAAGTAAATTTTACTGAGAGCACAGATAGCAGAGCAATGAATATTTATTGAGCAAACAGATTGAACAGGCGAGACAATACAGCAAGCAAAGCAACTTATTGGCGTACAGATACAGGCGATTCCATATTTATTGAGCAATTAGCGAAGATTAGCAGGAGATTCATATAGCAAGCAACTTATTAAGCAAAGCAAAGCACAGATTGAGCAAGCAATTTATATTTATTGAGCAACTTATTAGCAGGCGATTCATAAAGCAAACTTTATTGAGCATACGAGTACATTTCTATTTATTGAGCAACTTATTGAACTGCATGTTGAGCACACAGATATTAGGCGACATTTCTATTTATTGAGCAACTTATTGAGCAGACAAATGAGCAAAAAAAAAGCAATTTATATTTAGGCAAGAGCAAAGCAAACAACTAGATTAGCAACTTATTGAGCGATTCATGCAAAAGCAAAGCAACGAGCGTACTGAGCAAAGCAAAGCAACTATTTATTGAGCAACTTATTGAGCAGACAGATTAGCAAAGCAAAGCAATTCATATACATTTGTATTTAAGCAACTTATTGAGCAGATTGAGCAACACAGATAATATGCGATTCACATAGCAAGTCGATCCATGGCACATTATTTATTTATTTTTATTAACATTATGGGTTCTTAAGCGAACACTATGGATTATTTATTCCTATTAAGATTAAGTTTTGCAAGCATGTATGGTTATGTATTAATGGGGTGCATTCAGTTAGATGTGACTTTTTAGTTGAGTATTAATGTTGGACAACCTATCTCGGCAGTCACCATTTTTAATTGATGTCGTCGATGACCAACAAGTTTGAATGGCATGGCAGGAGACCATTTATAGGCGTTTTATTTGTAGTCTGGATTAACTTAAAAGGAGGAACACGAGCATTGATATACTGATGTGATGTGATCATAAGATTATGCTATAGTTTTCGGATACGATCCACAAATACATATCCTATAGTTATTAGGAATCCCTGATGGTTGTGAAATTTAACAATAAGTAGGACCAGTACTGGAGATGTGAAGTATGGGCATTTTGCCAATCTGTACAACAAGAAACATTTATATTCCCAGGGATCGATAACTTACATTAACTGTTCACTTCACAGTCACTATTGGTACGTCCCGATATTGTAAGTATACACGCTCAATCGTAGTGTCTCAAATTACGTTTATATCCTTATCCTTCCACTAGGAGACCTTCTTCCTGATGCACTAAAGCTTTGCTGGAGATGCTGTTCAATGAGGAATTCGTATTTTCCCTGAGACGTCTTAGTTTCAATTTCCTGTTGAAAACTCCTTAGTAATAGCTTGATTTCATGGGGGGCATTTTAAGTTCAATTTCCATATAAGGTTGCTATGGGACGAATATATCATGTTCGATACGAAATACGTATTATGTATCCGGTCAATAAACAGCAACGAACACTGCTTTATAAGTATCATTGTCAATAATCTTACCAATAGGATTTGTAATGCACCAGCTTAAATCCCATATATTTATTCTGGTTGCACTGTATGTGCACCCGTCTATGCAATACTGTACCCTTGGAGATCACAGTGGAATGTGTTTTGTACTTATACGCCGGGCAGTGCACCGGCCAGCGTGCGATAGTATAATTTATTCTGATTTTCAGCGAGGCCCGTGAGGCATGACTTTCTTACCTTTTCCCTTCCCGCTGAGGGCTGGCACCAGTTTCCTCAAGTTCTGAATATCGAATTTATTACTATATTTGTATTTTCCATTGCACAAACAAATGCCATCTACACTACACATTCACAACCAGCATTTACAAATTGCGTGAAATTGTCACATGGGGTGGAATTTGTTTATTATATGGTTTATTATGTTTTATTGTATGGTTGTAGTTAGTTTGACGCCTATACAATGTGCAGTAATAATGTAGTCCTTCATAGTTCTGGATTTTATTTTATGTTGTTATTGGAAGAAGACTAGCCTCACTTACAATGAATACAACAAGGAACAGACGTAATCTTCATTTGAAAATGCCTTATTGTGATTACACCAACTGCCCAATTAACGCTTGCAAAATTTTCCGGCTTTGCGGTGTAACACATGTCTTTGTAACATACTAAGAACTGAACATATTAATACTAAATGCATATATTGGCCAAAGGATCCAGTTGTGCTGGAAATTCGGAATGAAACTTGTGGAATTAAGAACCTGGCAATGCCTTACAGGTGAACCTCGTTTTTGTTTAAAAGGTAATGTGAATCCTTTCATTTGTATATCTATATAACTGCCTCTAAGTGGGTTTTGTTGACTTGTTATCCAACAGACAAATTGGCGTGTATTGTGTTCGAATTTGTGATAATATGCTATATCCTTATGTCTTCATCCGTTCATGATCCGTTCATGATTCCTGAAAAGGTTTTATCTTGTCTCTGAGTTAGCACCGTTGTAACATATCTGACCTCAATTGGTAAGTGATTCCGATTGAGAGTAATGTACATACTGTGGCATTTTTAATTTTACCTATGGACACCCCCCCTTACGTACTCAGCATATGGATCACGTTGTAGCTAATACGGGAGTTTTGTCAGTAGATAAGTCACATTCACAACTGAACAACGCCATCTGTGGTTCACAGGAATATTGTTGCAGATGTCGCTTGTGTCAGCCGATTGGCTATGTTCTCTCACTCAGCCAACCTTATCTCTATCTCTGCTTTTCAGCAATACACTGGCTGCTGAAAATATGCTGTTTTCTTTTTCTATATTTGGACCGGTGGCAACTAATAATTTTGTATGGGCGGGCATTCCTGTAGGCCCCTATCCGTGTCGAATCAACATATCTTGTGGTCCAGATAAGGTTTATTCTTCATATCTTCCCTCCCATGGTTATTTTCATTGCCTAATCACAATGAACCAATTTCTTCAACCACAAATTGTGTTATATTTGTACATCTCTCATATAAACGTGGCACGTGATCCGAAATTTGCCTTGGTCCATCAATAATTTGCTTTCAGCTCACAGTCGCATTTGAGATTTTAAGTCATAATGGTTATGTATCGTGGGATTTACATGAATAGCGCACATAGGTTTTATGGGCTGGCATTATATCCTGACAATTTCTTCTCGGGACTGACACATTCAGTTTGAGTATTTTTACAAGGAAACATATTGTCAATAACTAAATCTGTCTACGCATGTACATATTTTATTTTAAAAAGAGCGAGGGAGGGTCCGATGATTCTGTGGTTGACATAGACGTGTCTTCAATACTACTTTCAATCTCTGCGGAACTTGATTTATTTTTTTTTAGATAAGACCCACTCTGTCTATCCTTTGATGACTTCCTTTTCATTTTCCTGCAAACCTCCCAACCTGTTTGACTTATTATAATTTAGATTTGACTTATTTTCAATTTAAACACGAACAATATAGAAATCACACGTCATATATCATATTAAGGGCAAACTAATTCCATCCAATGATAATTGTGTTTACATGTACACACCTGTTCTTCTGTGAATTTCACATTAATTGGATCAGGATGCTTCTCAATAGGTCCATTACCACCAACTAATGCTCGGTACAAGTGTAACTATGTTTAGTCACCTTGATAGATTAAAGTGTTTCCTATAGCAGGCATTAACCCGTCTTTTCCATTTATCAATATTAACCGTATTTATGTATCGAAAGATATTCACTTATAAGACCTTGTACATGAGAGGACAGATATAGTTTGAAGGGTAAGGAAAGGGAAGTATTTGGGAAATGCAGTAAAGGTTGATTTATGCGACATGTGTGTCTTTGTAACAACATACACCTTGCATTCAAGGCAACAATTGATGAGTGGTCCCAATTGATAGCGATGTATATATTGTGGCATTCTTAATAATTTTACCTATACCCACCCTTCACGTATTAAGTACGCGAGGTTTTGTCGAGTGGATAAGCCACATACACAAACTGAACGACGCGGTTTACGTCAGTTTGGTTATGATAAATCGAGCATTACTGACATCTTATCTTCCCGATTCATTCCCCGAAGACGTTGATGAATATCGCCTATTTCTTTTAAATATGATTTATTGCTGTCCTCTATATATCTTTGCGCTCAAGTAAATGCTTAAGTCAGTTACTTTATTACATCTTATGCATCTCCTGTGTTTAAGACTGTCACTAGTCTAGAGCAGCTGTCATTAGTTGGTGAAATATTTTCGACAGAACGTATTTTTCTAATTGTTAAACGATATTGGGATTCATATTTCCTTTCTATGCAAATGTTTTGTCTCCCTTATCTTAGCGTTGCCGGGGGTGTGTTGACCTCATTGTTCATATCGGTGTTCAGCAAGTAACTCGCACATTCTGGATTTTGCAATGCTGTAAGCTAATATGCGTACCTGTAGACATTATGTAACACATTGGCCATTTATAAGATAGACATATAATGTTTGTACGTCAACATGCACACATAACATACAACTGCATATTTTAATAATGATGGTTCATTAAATAATCTTAAAGAATGATTTTGTAGTAGAGGATTTTCTTCTGAATGATTCAGTGGTTGGATCATTGGTTTCTATCCCTTTGATCTTACGAGTTGGCTTGCGGTTTGTTCATCAATGCATTTTTACTCTGGGTGATATTCCCTAGGCTCTCATTAAAAAACATGTACGGACAGTATCTCATACTGAAAATTTCCCACACACACAAACAGGTGTCGGCTGTTGACTGATGCACAGCGCGTAAACTGCCGTGGTGATCATTGGTGTCAAGAACAGTGGTGTGTGTTCTACCTTGGGAAAATCGGTATCATAATAGTAACATTTTCCCACAGACAACCCTGGACGTTTTGAGTACTGAAATATTCCACGAAGGATAGCAGAAAATAAGTTAATGGAATTTTTTTTATTAATCACGGGTCAGACGTGCATGGTGGGGGCACCCGTGGACGTGTTCCTCAGTATTTCGATACAAATGTCAAATACATTTGGACTAGTTTGACTATGCAGCAATTGGCATCCTGATGTTGGCACCTTATTTAGGGCTCACTATTCGTGGGCATAATTCTTATTTCACCATATGGGCGCACGCGAATTCGGTTGTAGCCGTGTCCGCACTGAGTGACCTCTAGTCTCCCTGCCGTGAGCAGGGAGAAGACGTTAATCAATGCCGCCAGGTGCCATATGTCAAGTCTGTAACGGGTGGTATCTGCCATTCAATATCCACGGGGCTTGGGCTATTCCACAGATATGGTGAACATATGTGTATCATGATTCTGTCTCTACCCTGGCATCTACAAATGTCATAAGGTTATCTGGTTGATTCAGTCCCGTCCTTTACATGTTTGCACTCGAGTAAGTGTCTATACAGGAATTAAAATTCCGAGTCTTGATTCATTTGTCTGCTGGAGGTTCGGTACGGATGAATGATTTTTCTGATTAAAAGCAGATGTCCATTGATTTTCTGATGGAGGCCATACTATATATATCGATAGGGATGGGACGAGTTCACACCACAGAATTTCAAGTTAACGACCGTGTGACGGCGTTACATTTAGACTAGGTGCAAGTTGTAGGGTGTTCAGTATTTCAATGAGTAAGCACTGGTTTGGTTCTGTAAGATATGACCATGCTTGTCTGCCCCCACAATGTGAATCCCAGCCTTACATTTAGGGTCCAGTGACATAATTCAACAGAATAAACGGCGACTACCTTCCTCGGCTCCACAAGCATTTGCCGCTTTCTGCACCAGATTGGATGGTATCGACATTAGCGAGCCGAATGATGACAGGGATACCAAGACATGTGAGCCAGGGCTGTTGTAGGTTAACCTGGTTTGCACCAATCTGAAGGGCAACCCAGCTGGCGAGAGTTCGACTGGGGCCGCTCCGGTGGCAGCCATTGCCGTGATCCAGCTGCCGAATGCGCAAATTCGACTTGGGCAAACAACCCACCCAATTTTTCGACTATGCATGTCACACACCCAGTCATCTTCGTAGTTTTGTTAAATACAGGGCACTCACAGACACTTCACGCTGAAAATAAAATTGACCATCACACCCCTACCTCCTCGTACTGTATATATAGTTATATAACATAAGTATTATGTACTTGTTATATAGTGATAAGTATTATATATAGTGAACAGCAATTATTATGCAAAGCGTAACCCGTCTTTTTAAACAATCATTAGGATAAAGGGGTATCTAATATTACTGCAAACCTCCATATATTGATTGGTCATCAAGCATGTTGTTCATTTCCCCACATCCGCCTACTAATAGACTTACCAGATCATTTGGCATGGTCTGTTTATATATTCACATTATTATTATTTCGCACAACACCCAATATTTCTTACAAAACGCCATTACTTGTAACTGCACAACTGCAAAACACACAAATACATTGCCTGTGAACAAATCACTGACAGACATAATTTCTTATTAGAATGAAACCGGACTCAAACAGGTCCTTTTTGGGCAATAAATATCAGCGTGTTGTTTGGAGAAAGCTTGCAAACACACCCATTAGTCAGTTTGGGTGACATTTTCCAGGTTCCCTTGATGGATTATGCAGCTGGTCTATGGAATGCCATGAGATTTTGCATTAATGCATACAACACGTCATAACATGTATGCACCACACAACCCACGAGTTACAGGCATTGCAGAAAACATTATTGGTCCTGTGCTGAAAAAATGTTTTATGCTAGATTAATTTTAAATTGTTAGTACATGCAGCTAAGGATAACGTCATGTTAGCCACATTTCAAACGTACATTTATACGGAATATACATGTAGAACCAACATATATATATAAATGCAGAATAGGCAGAAATATGCAGCGTATTACAGATATAACACATATATATTGTAGAATTGAAAACTCAGTTCAACATTTGGCTCCAATAGCCTCCCTTACATCAATCTTGTATTATAAATTCACCGCCTTTTCCGTGAACAATAAGAATTGGCACCATTTCCCTCGAGATTTTCAGTGTAAGAGATAGTAATATCAATGTAGAACAATATAATCAGTATAAATTTAACACTGTACCAAGGTACTAAAAGCAGTACACCTCATACTATATAGCAATCAAATAATGATAATAATAATCTATTTTACAGTATTAAATCACAATCATAAATGACAGTTAGTGCCCAAAATACTTTGTAAGAAACATATTTAATACAGTCTACAGTTACAGCCACGAACTTATATACATGTGTATACATTACTATTATATTCTTGAAGCATAATGATTAGTCTTTTGATATCCATTTACTTAACTTACACAGGAGTCACTGAGGATATGCCACAATGTACAAACACGCGAGTCACAGCGCATATGACTGATGTACATATACAACCACACAGGTATACATACCCCATTATAGTTGATTGACGTTCAATGCCCGCAGTTGTACATAACAACACAAATAATAATCACGCTTTCCCCCACGAGAGCAGCCCATAACCGAAATGAACACAAAATTTCGGGGAGACAGATACATAATTCGTTTACATGAAGCAGTTTTTCGATTAACATGGTGTATACTTGCATCGGGAAACTTACGTTCAGGAATGTATGCAAATCTGCAAGACACATGACTGTTGTTGTGGCGGGACGATGGAGTGCGCTAGTATAGCCCGGTAGCCTTGTTACAGACCCCATTAGATTTCTGGCTAATGGGCAGACGTATACACACATCACGCTATTAAGCCGTTTTGTAAACCATAAACAAAAACAAAACAAACAATGACACCTGTGTAAACCTCAAATAGTCGTGTGATAGTAGCGCTTAAATACGAGTGTGATAAATGAATGTCAAATGATTGGAACGTCTTGCATTTCTTTATTAATTCTTGTCAACATTTGTGGGGCTGCCAGGGTGCTAACCGTTTGAGAATTATATATTCCTATACATTTGTACCTGTATATGCGGCTATACTGCTTATACCATAACTATATAATGCACCCAGTTTCCTTCCTTCATGAATTTCAATCATACCGTGTCATGTATCCGCGTTTATTTGGGCCAAGAAACTAGTGATGACCAATTTGATTCTCATCAACAACCTCCGAGCTTGTTCCATCTGCGGGCAAGAGACTTCAAAAAAAAATGAAGATAAATTGAAAAAAATACATGTTTAACTTGAATGCCCAATAAGCCCAATGCCTGTAATGCTAAAACATGAGTGCATAACAAAATATGCTTGAGTGCCAAAAAAAATACACTAAAAACAAACAACACAACTCTGGTTATCTGCTACGGTCCTGTGTCCCTGGGGTGCTTTGGGCGTCGGCCAGAAGCATCTCATTGACAGCTAGGGACTGCCCCTTTGTACCAGTGCACGATTCTTATGCAAGTTGATCAGGAGGGATCAGTCTGCTGCATGGCTGAAATAGTTCGAGGATAATTGGCACTTAGTTCAAAACACTGCACACACAGGGGTGTTCGATCATGTACCGTCAGAGCTATAGTATTAATGAAACATGACCAATTATTTATATGGTTGAGATGCTGAGTTAGAAGGGGGTCTGGCCACGTTACAACGGCCATGTAATTATGTAATGTGTATTTAGTTTTTTTTAAAAAAAATATATATATATATATATATGTGTGGGATTGCTGAACTTAAGTACTATACAGTGTTTCCATTCATTCGAGAGCTGAGAGGATTGGGATTGCTGAATTATACTGTTTTCATTTGTTACTTCTTTTCTCATTTCACTGCATTTTATATGCAACCCTTTTTACACCTGTCAATTTCAAAAGTGGATTAAGGTCTTCATTATAGTAATTAATGATTTGTGTATGACTCCAAACAAGTAACATTAGCCATTGTGTTTAAGATCTATGTGGGCCTGCCAAGTCCACCCTACTCCAAAGCTCTGGACCTTCTTGTATAACACGGATAGATTCCACAGCGCCTGCTCTACGAGACTAAGCTTGTAGTTTTTGAATATGCAAATTGGAGTGGTGTGACCCACTTGCCTTGCTGTCCACAGCAGCTAAAACACGTGCGCAGCGGCAGGCGTAAACAAACCCAGCAGCGGCCTCTCTCAAGAAGGCCCAGGACATTGAAACCTGCTGCTGCTGCAACCGGGACGACATTGACAATGGACCTTGCTAGTGTAGACAAAAACACAGCCACGTTATATCTACCTTATATGATATCAAGTATGTTACGCATTAATAACATACTTATTGACCTATAAAACCTACAATAGATAGATATAAACAACAGATAATTATAATTTGACAATTACACTAAGAGGATAACAATAAGTTGTAAGCAGTCCAACAAATGAGTTGACCATTACACCCCCCCATTCCATTATCCATTATTCCATTATTCCATTATCATCTCTACTATATGATGCCAAAGATCCGGTGTTTAATTCCAGGCATCTACAATATGATCTACAGTTCTCTCTATTTTAATAGCAACAAGAAATTAAACCTGTTTTGATTTTCAATCATTGAATTCTAGACTTATGGTGCAGGCAGATGTGACAGTATTGTTTGTAGGTTTCCCCGTTTGTCTGTCTATCCGTGACTATTGCGTGCAGACATGTGGCAGTGTTTGGTAAACAACGTCCGCGTGCCAACTCTCCACGGGACACAACGCAAACACAAGGCGTGTACCTAGGTGATCACTATGGACTGTGCTCATAAGGTTTATAAGCAATAGTGTTTAAATTATGTATTATAAATTACAGTAGTGAAAGAGTATCAACAAGATGTCACATGCAAGTAATGAATGGATTCGATGCGCATAGTTCATGCAACCTATATGTGTTGTATCACGCACACTTGATTGCAACTCTAACCCAGCCAAAATCACATCTCTGACAGATTACACATTTCTACGGCATTCGGCTCAAACTATTTGTAGGTTCACGCTACAAGGGACATTCTTACGTGTACACATGTTGGTTAAAACTGGAATAATTTGCAGGCGTGTTTTATTGTTTCACTGGGCTCAACTCCATTGTGCTCATCGTGGATTGGGGACGGACGTGATGCTTCCTTGTTGTCTTGTTATTCAGTATATTTGCCTTCATTTTGTTACTTCTCCATTTCACTGTATTCGAATGGAATGTTGCGCATAGCAATTGTCACATATTATTGGTCTTAAAAATGAAAATCAGTGTCGCATTGAACTGTCATATTCGAATTGCTGATCCAGTGTTTTGCCCCCAATGAACCAAATGTGTGTGATTTCTCGCCTGATTATGGGGTGGCCTTACTTCTCTTAAGAAACATAAAGTTGACAGTATGCCAATTTTACGTCCATAAACGAATTGGACAATCAAAGAGAAATACAATAGGGGAACACTTTATAAGTTATAATAGGAAAACTTCATATGTTATGATAGGAAAACTTCGTATGCTATACAACTTGATTGAACGACATAGTTTGCAAATGTGACATTCTGGAATCCCATTTTGGTTCTCAGGTGACTTGGAGTTTCTACTTCAAATGACTTGCAATCCCTGCACAAGTCATAATGACAAAGTGTGTATATGAATCACTGAATGCTGTGACTTGTATCACTGAGGTGTGGAAAAACTGAAAACAATTTTTATAGTGTCAGTTTCCTTTTGTTGCTCTGCCTGGATTATATTATAAAATAAGTATCATTTTGAAATTCTATGAATAACCTTTGTGCTAAATATGTTGCATTTGTTGCTATTCATTTCATTTCTACAGTAGGCCTACAATTACATCTTTCCCTGATATGCCTCCACTTAATCAAAATTTTGAATTGCAAGTATAATTTTGCAAGGATCTGACTAGTATTGTATGTTCAGAAAATGTACAGTATTTTTCATCTTATCTTAGTCATCGATTAGTTGATGACAGACCTAGCGATGCGTGTATATGGGCATTACCTTAAAACCAAACATGATATATTTTATAGTCTCTGAGTCACTGAAGATTAGTTAGCTGATTATCATAATTGACGGAACGCGGCCGCGAAGATTGGCGAGCACACTCAGAATTTGGTCAGTAGACAATACCCTGGCAATAAGGTTTTCTCTTTCCTCAAAGCCCACAATTCTTTAAAATCTTTCTTCTAGTCGTGAAGGGAATTTGCCTCACTCAGAATACACTGCAACATAAATTAATGGCTGCAAATATTTCTAGTTTTACAGTGAAGTTGCCCACACGGGGGGGGACGTTATGGTTCCACGCCTATGACGAATGTCCCGATGACAAGTGTTGGCTCGCTCGCTGCGGGCGTTGCATGGATGTTGTGATTCACCGTGCATAGTCACATCCTAATGGTACTCATGTAGTTAAGCTATATAATAAATGTCAGTATGCATCCTATAAATTGACTCACCTGATATACTAGGTTTGAGACGTATTGAAACTCATATGTGAGGATGGTTCCTTAAGGTTCTGTTTCATTTGCCATTCAGTTCGTCAGTTCTAAGGGCTGGTGCCATGGATGTATGTCGTGGGAAGTATATATGATGATGACACCTTGATACGCGGTCGACATATCATGAAACTACACATGATACATGATGAATTCCAATAATATGGCTGTCAAGTACTTATTCTATACCATATTGTTAGTTCAACATTGTGCAAGCCGCAAGATGGGTTCCAGCAGTAGTCCTTTGTAATGTTTTTGGGTTTTATCCTATATTGGAAGGAAACTAGCCTCGTTTAAGATGAATACGACAAAGGGATAGATGTAACCTGTCGTATCAGTATCCTCATGCTGCGACGGGCACTGTACGTCACTGTGTGTCATTTTTTTTCTGAGATCTTAGCAGTGGTTGAAGGTTCCGGTGTCATATTTTATTGTGAAGTTCATGTACTGTGTAGGATGGGTGAAATGAACCAAGTGAAACGATTTTTTTATTACCCCTGGCGGGTACCACCTCTGTGTTAGTTCATACAAGATGACCCAATGAACCCTCTTAATTCTAAATTTCATCGTTAGGCAAACAAGTGTTTCAAGTTAGATCTTGAGTACATGGTTTCTGTTACTGGGTACTGTCTATGTATATATATGTAATTTCTATTATACACACGGATATCCGGAGGCACCGATGGCATTTAAAGGTCGAACTGACATGGAGAAAGCGAATACTGTTTATACGTTGCGCCATATTGCATGGTATGCTGGTTGGTATGTTGGTTGCACTGTTGGTTGGTATGGATTAAACGCGGATGATCGCTCGCAGCAAGGCCACATACAATTATGTAATTAACACCACCCTACAACCACATACACACATATAATTTATAACTGCATATTTCATAATGACATTCCTTAAAATAATGTATAAATGAATGATCTATTTTAGAAAATTTACTAATCATTGGCAGTAAACCAACACATTTCAATGATCACCACATACGAATATCGTTCCTACACTGTTGTCTATTCACAAACAGCACTCTATAAGTTGCATAAACTGTAACAACAGGATAATGACAATTATTTTCATACACCCCAGAGACAGGATGATTCCTGCCATTTGTCATCCATATACGTGGATATTAAATTAATTAACTTAGGTTCTGATACATTGAATTTCCGCATGTTTATTGGTGAAACAAATATGATATACCTTGTCGTCTATATGAGTGTACCGGAAGGTTGATTAGCCATGAGAGAGCCAGAACATACAAGATCGGCGTCCACATATATGAAGAGCCCGTTTATGAAGAATGCTCGTTTCAGGCTAGGTTTTTCTATACTACAATGTGCCAGACAGTTCAACATGTCTCTGTAATATGCAAGACACATGCTGAATGCAGCAAAACCAGTTTTGCGTGCCGTGACATTACAAAGGGGCAGATTTTGGTGAGATTCCACTCAGATTGTTCAAAGTGGTGTGCAGGATCTATATACCTCTATACCAATCTCTGTTTATATCAGGTTTCAATTCTAATGCTAGAATGGCCACCCTCAATGGGCATTTGAACTACTAATGTTCCACATCAAGCATCTTGATTACGGGCCCCAATATAGTTAATTGTTTTTTAATTGTTAATTGTTTCTAAAAGCATATAAACACAGCTGTTCCAATCATAGCCCATTTGCCTCTTAACAATATGGCTACACAGTTAAAAGCCAGATATGTTCAATTTTGTTTATATAAAATTTTGACTGTTGGCACATCTTTACAAAGCTATGAAGATGCACAAAAATTCTCATGTGGGTGTGGCATTTTAGCATGGATGATTTCAATAATTTACAGAATAATTGTCTGAAGGAAAAAAAATGTTACAAGCCAAAATTAGTGGAATAAAGTTGATGTCCGCACAAAAACATCACACATGCTTTTTAATTTTAAAAACGATTAAAATGATATGTTATCTTAAGTAGCACTATTCAGTGTGTCATACATGTACATGATTTTCATTAAGAGAACAGTAATTTGAAAGATTAGGTCATATAAAGTGGCAAAATTGATATATAAGCAATTAGGCATTCACTGATTTGGCAACGTGCTGTAATACTTACAATTTCGTTTTGTCCTTAGCATGAACTAGTCCATCAAATAAGTCACAATCATATTTTTTTTTGTCTAAATGTACACAGCAGCATTGTATGCTGATTTTGAATATTTCTTATAATATTATGATTTTATGGACTTACCATATTTTACCAACAAGTAAGAAGAGACCATACATTTTTGTAATAAAAATACCCCAAATGTTTTTTGATTAGTTATTTTT
>JAGTTF010005232.1:7474-18565 GCA_019095985.1 Streblospio benedicti | reverse complement strand
ATTTGGTTAATTTCAATTGGTACAACTAATTTACGTAAAATATGCACAAAATAAACATTAAAGAAATTCACAAAACATTGCAACACATCACATGTATCTACATGTGTCTATACCTCTGCATGTCGCATACAGAGCTATTACGATTCTGTAAAAATAGCCAATTTCATCGTGTTGAGTTTGTGGTTACGGGTTTGTAAATATAGTCAGTAGCCTCTATCAACACACTCGATCACACCATCGCCGTATCAAGGCGATGTGATAGAGACTAGACGGATTGGCGTCTCTGACGTCCATCTTTTTTTTAAAAAAACTGAAGACTGTATTTGTGAGCTGGATATTTTGCGATATTTATGTTTATAAAAAGACTAATCATTTCACAATAAGTGCCTCTGTGAATAAAAAAGAGTTGAGAAGCAAGGACGACAATTTGGAGGATGATGGGGTAGTTAGAAGGCATGTCCTATTGCCTGTTTGACAGTGAGGAAGCTATGCATCGACCATCGGCATCGTCTGCAAAAAAATTGTACAGCTGTAGATCTAAATCTCACACGGACTGCAATTCACACTTTAAAAGCAAGAAGATAAACCCAGGATCAAACATCCGGACTATACAGGGTTTTTTTAGAGAGACGCAAACAAAAAAGTTTGGCAAATCTCTGTTGCTTATATTTACGGGTGTCACGTTCTCTTCTGTCTATCCAGTTACAGTGAAAAAATTGCACTGATGACGTCGTCACCGGCTTGGCGTCATTTCCAGCAAAATTTTGTGCAGATGTATTAAAATTCTTGAATAATCAAATGAATTAATTCACACAGACTGCAATTCACATAACAAATGTCAACAACAGCAATGATAGTCAATTTTAGGAAAGTTTTTTCTCTGCTGATAAACCCCTGAATTTTAGCTGAACCTGGAATTGAGAATTAAAAAAATTTTTCTCTGCTGATTATTCATGGTTAGGACCCCTTTAATGATATTCATAGTGGGTGGCAATCTGCCACCCTTCAGCATTTTTCAGTTCTTTAAAAAATGGTCAATACACAATATGGTGGCAGCGTTTAGAACTCTATTTGCGCTTCTGTAGATGACAGAACTTCTCCGGACTTGTTCAACAAGTAAAGTACATCGTTGGGAACACTCGGGGAGATCAAGAGGTTGCCTGCCTACCAAGCTCGCGAGAAATCCGACCGTAGATGCACCCTCCCCTGCCACGTCACTGATCTAGATGAATCCATGACGTTAGATCTACAAGTAACCCGATTATCGCCCATACCGGTAACTTGGAAAACAAGACCAAGGCTGTGATCCTACCCTTAGACTTCAGGAAAATACATTAAGTGATTTCAAAGATACTGACAGCTGTCTGCAGGTGTTTAATAAATTAAACCAATGACTGTGGCCGTCTGTGAGACTGTGTGTTGCAAGTTGCAAACTGATGTCAGTGATTCGATGCCCATGTAAACTTGTGACTGGCTGTGTGTGTGTTGTAAACAAGTGTCAGCATTTTAAACTGGTGCTGTAAATTTGTGACTCTTAGACTCATGCAGTTGACTGTGCCTTGAATTAGTTATTATACATTATATTGAATTATTAGTCTAACTATTGTCATATTTGAACTAATTATTCCATTATTAGTGTGCTCATGAGATAAATGTATTGAATAGTTAAGTTTACACAAGTGACTTAATTATCTATTTTTATTTGAGTGAATTGTGGTTAGACTAGTATATAGTGGTTATAATTAAGCTAAGAATGGCAACTTACCAGATCCCTCCCCCCACCCCTATGTCCCTCTCCGGCGACGTCGCGGAAAACTGGCGGGAATTCGAGTCCGCGTGGGACGATTACCTAATAGCGACTCAGTTGTCAGAGAAACTGCTGAAGGAGGACGGGACAGCTGATCCCGCGGGTCACAGAACTGTAGCAGCGACACTCTGTGCAGTAATGGGGCAAGCATGTAAAAAAGTTCTCGTAAATCTTTCGACCCTGGAAGAGGCTGATCGAAAAAACCCAGAAAAAATCATAATTGCCCTCCGGGAATATTTCGTGCCACAGAAAAATGTGTTATACGAAAGATTTGTGTTCAACACCGCCAAACAAAAGCCGGGTGAGACAGTAGATGCGTTTGTTATGCGTCTGCGCCAATTATCAGAATCGTGTGAGTTTGGCGCCCTACAAGATGATCTCATCCGAGATCGCCTAGTCATAGGGACTACAGACGAGATGGGTCGCGAGCGTCTGCTGAGAGAGCGGCCGGTCCCTAATTTGGCTCGGGCGGTAGAGCAGCTCAGAGCTGCGGAAATATCACGAAGCCATCGCGAGGCTATTTCCGGAACGGCGTCGGGATCATCGCAAGTTGAGCATATCAATAAGAGGCCAAGGAACAAATCCCGTGCTTCGGCTCAACAGTCAGGCCAACAAGCAAAACCGCGAAAGAAACAGAAGCCTGGACAAGGCAAGTCACAGGAGAATAGATCGGAGAATAAACCTCGATGCAACTACTGCGGAAGAGACAAACACCCCCGACGGGAATGCCCGGCCCGAGACAGTGAATGTAGCAAGTGCAAAAACAGGGGGCACTGGGCGGTCGCCTGTAGAAGTAAACTCACACAGGAGATAAACGTAGAAGAAAACCCAGTTGGCTACGATTATGTTGATGTGTCTAATGAGATTTATCTCGGCGAGGTCAACGCCATAGATTCAACCGGTGAAAACTTCTGGTCTGCCAATGTGGAAGTCGATGGGAATACAACGGAATTCAAACTCGATAGTGGCTCTCGCATATGTGTTGTGAGCAACACAACGCCCTGGACAAGAGGGTTAACGCTCTCTCCAACGAAAGCATCTTTTCGTGGCCCTGGAGGAGTCAACTTGAACCACCTCATAGTAGGGTTTGTCCGCCAGGCCAAGCTGGTCGTCGGCAAGGCGGTGCACACCGAAGATGTATACATTATGCGAAACCAGAAGAAGAATCTTCTTTCCAAATCGGCGATTCAAGCTCTTCAACTCCTCAAGCCAGCAGCAACTGTCTATGCCATCGAGTTGTCAAGCGATGTCAAGAAGGAGTTCCCAGAATTGTTCAAAGGGCTAGGCATGCTGAAGGATGTGTACAAGATCCCTCTCAAAGAAGATGCAACTCCAGTATGTTTATACACGCCTCGTCGTGTAGCGCATCCACTGCTGCCCAAGGTTAAAAAGCAGCTGGAGAAAATGGAGACGGCAGGTGTAATATCGGCTGTCACAGAACCAACAGAATGGTGCTCTGGAATGGTTGTCGTCCCGAAACCGTCAGGAGAGATCCGAGTATGCGTTGACCTAACGCCACTGAACAAGGCTGTCAAGAGAGAGATTCATCCGATGGCTAAAGTTGACGACAAACCTCGCGAAGATTCGCGGAAGCAAGATATTCACGAAGCTCGATGCAAAATCTGGGTTTTGGCAGATTCCTCTGCACCCAGAATCGAGACTACTCACCACATTCGTAACACCGTTTGGACGATTCTGCTACAATCGTCTACCATTCGGTATTAGTTCAGCACCCGAGGTATTCCAGAGGCAAATGTCGAGGATACTGGAGGGTCTCGATGGCGTTATCTGCCATATGGATGACATTCTGGTACATGCAGAAACCCAAGAGAAACATGATGAGCGATTGAGAAAAGTACTTGCAAGGCTACGAGATGCGGGAGTGACCTTGAATGAGAAGTGCTCTTTCAGCCAAACAAGCATAAAGTTTCTCGGACATGTCGTATCAGAAGAAGGTATCGCCGCAGATCCAGACAAAACTAAAGCCGTCAAGGAGTTTCCGAAACCTGCAAATATCACAGAACTCCAGAGATTCTTAGGAATGACCAACCAATTGGCTAAGTTCTTACCGAACTGGCAAGGATGAACGAACCTCTTCGTCAGCTTCTCAAGAAGGAACAGATGTGGCTATGGGATGCACCACAGCAGGAGGCCTTTGAAAACATCAAGCGTACGCTCTCCTCTGCAGAAGTGTTAGCCCATTATGACCCGACCCTGCCGTGTGTCATCGCGGCTGATGCTTGCCAAGATGGCCTTGGAGCTGTTCTCCTTCAGACTGACGTCCATGGCAACAGGCGTCCTATCGCATATGCTTCTCGGTCTCTCACTGACACCGAGAAAAGATACGCCGTGATAGAGAAAAGAAGCTCTTGCGGCAACATGGGCCTGTGAAAAGTTCTCGGACTATGTCTTAGGTTTGAAGTTCACCCTGGAAACCGATCACCGACCGCTGGTACCTCTACTATCCACGACCGAGCTTTCCAAAATGCCGGCTAGAGTCTTGCGATTCAGACTCCGCTTGATGCGTTACTCACCTGAAGTGAAATATGTCCAGGGGGTCTACCAAAATACGGCTGATGCGCTCTCAAGAGCACCCGTGGGCAAACCAACGACGGAAGATGATATCTTCGTCGAGGAAGCGGAAGCATTCAAAGATTTGGTCATCCAACACCTCCCAGCAACTGATCGCAGACTAGAGGAATTACGCCAAGCCCAAATGAATGACGCAGTCTGCACCCAAGTGAGGAGCTGGGTGAAAGATGGTTGGCCGCCAGTGATGCCTAACTTACCGTTGATAAAGCCTTACTGGGAGCAAAAACACCACCTTCACCATGAATGATGACCTCCTAATGTTTGATGACCGCCTAGTTATCCCTCAAGAAATGCAGCTTGAAATGCTCGAGAAGATTCATGCAGGCCATCTTGGTATCACTAAATGTAAAGGTAGAGCCCAAAACAGTGTTTGGTGGCCTACCATTACGTCACAGATTGAAGCGATGTGTAGGAAGTGTACAACCTGTGCAATACATAGACCGGAGAGACGAGAAGAGTTAATACCATGGACTACTCCAGAGAATGTTTGGGAACGAGTAGGGACAGACTTGTTCTACCATGAAGGGAAAGACTACCTTGTCGTCACCGACTACACATCAAATTGGATAGATATAAAAGAACTACCTTCGACAACTTCAGGGAGGGTAATCAAAGCTCTATGTGAAATCTTTGCTACCCATGGGTGTCCTGCTGAAGTGGTGTCTGATAATGGACCTCAGTTTGATTCAGAAGAATTTGAAGCTTTTGCAAAGGATTGGGGATTCCGACACATCACATCATCACCGAGATACCCACAGTCAAATGGAGCAGCTGAAAGGGCAGTACAGACAGCCAAAAACATTTTGAAGAAGAATACCAACCCGTATCTTGGTCTATTAGCATACCGGACAGCACCCTTACATAATGGGAACACCCCAAGTCAGATTCTCATGTCTAGATTATTGAGAACGAATCTACCAACCATCGCAGAAAAACTCCAACCAGAAACTGTTAATCCAGAGAATCTGAAAGAGAAAAAAGATCAATATAAAAAGAACTACGCCAGAAACTACAATGAAAGACATAAAGTTATGAATTTACCGATCCTCCGCCCAGGAGATCAGGTGTACGTAAGAGATCAAGGTAAATATGGAGATGTTATTGAGAAAGTGAGCCAACCAAGATCCTACAACATACAAATGACAAATGGTAATGTCATAAGACGTAATCGAAGATCCCTCATTCCTACAGGAGTAGAAAATGATCCACCTACTCCCCATCCTGATCATGATCCACCTACTCCCCATCCTGATCAACATCCTGCAAGTGTTGATGCTGATGGTCTACAAACCGAGAGTAGTACCCCCAATAACCCAGAAACTCAGAGTGTTCAGCCTCGACGCTCAGAAAGGGCGATTAGGGATACAAGAAAACCTGACTTCATTTATTATAAGTGACTTTTGAAGGGATTGAGACCAACTCGTCTTGTACATGTTTAATTATAAGGTTCTCATACATGTTTAAGGTTAAATGTCAAAAGGTTAAAGGTTAAAGGTTCATTTTCTGAATTGTCTTGTATTATCTTAAAAGGGAGATGTTGTATATGTATGTGACTATGCCGCGCATGCATGACAATAAAGAGTCCCAACCACACTGCATAAATCTGTGCACAGAAGGTTTATAAGTTGGATCTTATTTGCAACAACCCCCAAAACAACTTTTTGTGGTGGCAATTGTGTATTCATACTTAATTTATGTACTCTACTGGCATCCTTAGATCTTCCTGATCTAGCCACAGCTTTAATGCTGAAATCATAATACCTGTCAAAGACAAGATATTTGTCCTGACCTGGAAACTGTTTTTGCAGCAACTTCTTGAAATTTTGAATGAATACACGAACTGTTCCACAGGTTGGCCAATGATCTACCCAGAGCAATGCTGAGCCATCAATTATAGCAATATTGTAATTACTCGATTTTCGCGACGACGCTTCAACCTCATCTTTCAATAGATTCTTCAAAGTAGATTTACCCTTACATATTCTCATTTCTCCATTATCAAAAAACATAGATGTTGGCACAGGTGCCAATTCATGAGCAAACACATCCTTTAAATCTATGTCTCTTGAGCTTGCTTGACGGCCAATTACACGAGAATAGATAAGTGATGTGTCAAATATTTTTCCTTCTGTACAGGGAATATTCTTTTTTGTTGCAGCCATGGTTATCATTCTTTGACTGATGACATTATAAAACCCTTCTGGCCAAGCATTTTCAAATTCTTGCATTTGTGCAGTTCCAATGGCCACAGCATTGTGGACGTTAAGAGATGGTGGACCTACTCTGCCACTTATAATATTGATGATATTTCCATCATGTTGAACTGGATCAAGCGGATCAATATGCATCTCTAATGCACTTTGAATTGCGCTTCTATCCTTAGCATCAAGCTGAATACGGCCAGATGCTTCTTCTTTATGCTTCATCGGTGGTTCAAGGCTATTCTCTTCAACATTTCCGAAAGGCTTGACTCAATAGAGCTGCAGACATGTAGAGAAAGGGCCCATATTTTCATCGTCTCAGGTTTTAATGTAATGCCTACGATTCCTCTTTTTCCATGACCATACCTCATGAAAGAAGATTCAATAAACATGTCACTCCATATTCCATTCCATAAGCCTGGGTATGCCTGAGCACATGTTCACCTTTCATAAAGAACTCAAGTACTTTAGGTGGAAGTGCTTCCATGGTACGGAGACTTAGTAGTGCGTATCTGGCATAGTTCAAAGTGCATTTAAAAAGAAGAATAATCTACCTAGACAATTATTATGGTCATTCATTTGTTATGACAAACATATATACCTGAGATTAGTATTCATGTGACATCGCACATAGCTTGTTGCTAAAAAGTATGAAATGTGTAATAATAGCCTTTTTAAAATCATACTTTTAATATTCAAATTGATTTTGCAAAAACAACAAAATATAAATATTAACATAATGCAATCGGAAATATAGTAAGAGTTACATTATTTGACACCAAAATCAGGTTTCTAAGTTGAATATTAAAGGAGATATGCCACTTTTATGAATATAGTATAGCAAAATGGCGGCCATATTGGATTTTAGGTAATTTACTGAGTAGTTACCTCTTCTTAGGTGCTGAAAATGGATTGCTTGATGACAGTTACATATTATTTGACACCAAAATCAGGTTTCTATGTTGATTATTAAAGGAGACATGCCACTTTTATGAATATAGTATAGCAAAATGGCGGCCATATTGGATTTTAGGTAATTTACTGAGTAGTTACCTCTTCTTAGGTGCTGAAAATGGATTGCTTGATGACAGTTACATATTATTTGACACCAAAATCAGGTTTCTATGTTGATTATTAAAGGAGATATGCCACTTTTATGAATATAGTATAGCGAGATGGCGGCCATTTTGGATTTTCCATTTTTTTTAAAAATGCTCAAGGGTGGCAGAGTGCCACCCACCTGAATATCATTATAGGGGTCCTAACCATGAATAATCAGCAGAGAAAAAAACTTTAACTCTCAATTCCAGGTACACCTTGTCATCTGCCGGACTAACGAAGATCTAATGAATGGGATTTGAAAAAAAATGTAGTCTACACACAATTTCACAAATATCTGTAGTCTGAGACTGATGGACTAGATCTGGGATAAACCTATGACCGTGTGTAACTATAATTGACGTGAAAACATGGAACCATTCATTAAAACGTATGTGTCAGAATGGATTATTTGGCAGGTGTTTGTTGTGGGATGTTTTTGCACTGTTTGGGCCATAAATTCATTTTGGTGCATTTAATTCATTTTGTTAATTTGTTTGTCTTTTGCAACATGTTTATAGTATTTATTTTTTAAATTAGTAGTATATTTGAAAATGATTATATAAACATTGTTTTATAAAGGATAATCATTGATGGATTTTTTCTAATATTAGATACAGGTAGACAGCCGAACGAAAATCTGTGAATGAACGTTCATCCGATAATGAGATTTTGAAGACTTATCATTCAGACAGCATCGAAATTTTTACATAATGTAATGTATTTGACACCAACATTTGTAAGATTGTTATTCACAATGCTTACTGTTTACCAAAAAAAAATGTCTAAAAAACATTAAACACTAGTGTTGTTCACGTGTAGTCCTTGCCAGATATTCAAATTCAATCCTGCAATTTTAGGTAGATGAATAATTTATCTATATAAAACTCTGTTCGTGCTGTGAACAATGTTTGTGTATTGGCGGGTTTCTTAATCGACATTGTTCTAGGTCTTCAAAGATATCAGAATCATTAAGAAGACTTAGTATTTAAGATATTCATGAGATGTTCATGTTGCTATGGAAACATTTCAACTTATGAATGGCGGCCTTTGGCGAAATAAGCTATGGCACACCCTGTTATTTCCATCAAACCACATTATTGAACAACCACTACTGACCGGTGTTGCAATCAACGTAATTTGGGTAGTTATGGTGAAATCTCAAGTTTATTATGGATTATGGAGCGTTTTCGACAAATAGCCCTTGCTGGGCCCACACAGCAGATGGCACCATTCATGTGACAGTTAACTGTTTCTGAGGATGATGTCACCATTGGCGGATCGCCAAGCTGCCTACCCAGGCCCGGACCGGCTTGGGCGTGTCGCCATAGCGCGCCTTGTGAAAACTAGGTGGTCCGAATGTTTTGCATGGCGGTTTTAACTTTCAGTGTATCCCACAACCCGACAATTTCGCCTGGAGGCTGGGAGCTGTCATTTTGCGATGTATGCGTCTTCCAGCCTGTGGACTTGTGCGCTGTGTGGTGTTTGTGTTCGTTGTCAAGCCATGACAACTGATACCTCTCTTATATATAATTACTCTATTGCGGCAACTTGTAAGACCGACTCAAGGTGGTTTCAATGGATAAGTGGTCTTTATATGGAGGTTCCCATAGGAATCATTTTAAGGATTGGGACCGAGAAAGGTGGTCTTATTATAGAGGTGGTCTTCATTGTACACTGTAGGTTCTACTAAGTTTATTAATGAATTACATGAATGTGTGACATGAATTTGTCTATTATTGGTTAATCCTGTCTGTTAAATATAAGATACCACTGAGCTAACGAGGCTGATTAGTGTGTGCATCTTATGGGTGCGACTTTTTTTTATACCCGTTAATATCAAGTGGACTAGAGCATGTTGGTATGGTGCTTGGTGATTTGTTGTATGTCTCCAAACAAGTGATGGTTACCATTGTGCTTGGAATTATGTGAAACCTGCCAAATTCATCCCACTTCAAAATTGAGCCTGGCAGCGAGTCTAATCTTTGGATATGCAAATTAGAATGGCATGGCCCATTTTCGTCCACAGCTGCATGTAAACAAGATGACCCAGTTACCACAAATATCTAGCCCAGTCGCGATACAGTGCTGAACAGTGCTGACAATGGCGCCTCTGTTTTCAATTTCACTCCACATTATCATCTCTATCTTATATGATGCCAAGGATCCAGTGTTTTTATTCTAGGCATCTACGCTGTAATCTACGGTTCTCTCTGTTTTAGTGGTGACAGGAAAAATGGGACCTGTTTTGTCCTTCATTGAATTCTAGACTTT
This sequence comes from Streblospio benedicti, assembly GCA_019095985.1. Lineage (NCBI taxonomy): Eukaryota > Metazoa > Annelida > Polychaeta > Spionida > Spionidae > Streblospio > Streblospio benedicti. The sequence goes on along the minus strand of JAGTTF010005232.1, from coordinate 8,593 downwards.
GTACAGTAGTGAAAGAGTATCAACACCACTGATAGACTACAGAAACTGGAATAATTTGCAGACCTGTTTTATTGTTCATTGTTTTATTGTTCACTGGGCTCTCACTAAAAAAGGGGAGCAGATTCCATAGTAACAATATAAACGACAGATAATTAACCCAATTAGTATAGTACAATACAGTAGAGCGTCATGATAAGAGTAATCCTGCCACATCTTGATTATTATACCGCCCCATTCTATAACCACGCCCCTAATGCTATCAAACAACCTTTTCTGATGTCAAGAACGTCTATGACTTATTAGTTTAACTTCGGTTATCAATAACATACTTATTGGTCTATATGAAAGTCAATGCTGCATTGAACCGTCATGTCTTGGTTGCTGATCCAATGTTATTACCACTAATGAACCAAATGCGTATGACTTCTGCCTGATTATGGGGTGGCCAATTCTCTTAAGAAAACATAAGTTTGGTGGTATGCCAATTTTACGTTATCAACGAATTGGACAATTAAAGAGAAATAAATAGGAAAACTTCATAAGTTATCATGGGAAAACTATATAATAGGAAAACTTCATATGCTATATACGTATACAGCCACTGCACGGTTGTAATTGATTGGCCTCTATGCCCGTATATGGATTCTTTCACGCACGTTTTCTGCGTCACTCATATACCACTCCCGACATTAGAAAATATTGATCGTATAACGGGTGTAAAATTGAATGCACCGAAACTTCCCTGCACGTATGACCCATATGATTGAGCTGATATGTTGTTACCGGTTGTTTCAATTGCACAACAGTATTCAAGCATTTCCCCATGGAGGAGGTTTTCGCTAGCGTGGAACTTACTTGCATTCTCTTACAGTCAGGAATGTATGCAAATCTGCGAGTCACATGACCGTTTGTTATGGCGGGACGGGATTGGAATGTAGCCTTGGCACAGATCCCATGAGGTTTCTGGCTAATTGCCAGACATGAATATACATCACGCTAAAATATTACTTTGTAATCCATATACGCGAATATTAGATTAATAACTTAGCTTGTAATACATAAAATCTTCAGCATGGATGTTAGCAAGACAAACATGATATTTTGTGATCTACATGGATA
>JAGTTF010005230.1:0-17579 GCA_019095985.1 Streblospio benedicti | reverse complement strand
TGTCCACCCCCCCGGGGTCAAAGACTTTTAAAAGGGTTTTAAAATGTTAAAAACCCTGTCAAGAAATCAGTTTTCAAGCGAAAATAAACGGATGCCTAAAAACGGAGTTACAGGGGAAATCTTTGTTTTTTGTTGAAATTTTAATTAACAAGATCTAATTTACTGAGAGGAAAAGGGAAAAATAAAATTTAAAAAGGGTTTTGGACACCGAATTAAAAGTGGGGTAGCGGTTATAAAATTAAAAATTTCATAAACCCTTCGTTGAAAAAAAAGAGTCCGTACGGATGGCACCGTCCAAGGAGGAAAACCTCTCAAGCTATCAGAAAAAAAAAATAAAATTTTTTGGGAAAAAAAAAAAAACTTCCCATGTCCCAAAAAATCAGCAAATGACATATCCATATAGAATATGGTAGATGCGGTCGCCATCATTTTGACACACATTTTCAAACAGACAAGCATATTATTTGTGACCCATCAGCCTAAAAACGCATGTTGGACCGACAGTGCCGACATCTGTTGTCATAGAACTACGGTCCGAACTTCAAGCTTCAAATACAATTGAAAAGCCAGACAGCATAGAACAACAATCTAGACGAGAGATTACATGTATGTACAATACAATGGTCAAAGACAGAATATAGAGTATCATGGCTGATATAACAACTTTAAGTGAGTTAGGGAATTAACTACAAAGTTGTAATCATAAATGAAATTTATGGTAAGATACGATGCTTTTCAACCATATTCGTGAGTAGAATTATTCTTGCTATGCTCTCTTTCAATAATGATAAATACATGTACATACAAGAACATTTCTTACGTCTATTAGCTTCTTGTCTTAAATGAGCTACAAAATCTTCAATGATTGTTTTTGCTTTTAGCGCTGAGACTCTCACCTCCACTGTTGTCACTCATTTACTTCTGCAGGGCTCTCAATAACTTTTAAAGAAGCAGGAAGGGGGGTCTGGGGGGCGCAACCCATTATCTTCTGAGGTTAACATCTAAAATCAAAGATGAAATAATGTACATAAGGCGATCATAACTTGATCTTATGGATGACGATTCCGACGATGTGCTAAAAAACACCCCGATATAAAATAAAATCACATACTTCCTTCTTTTTTAAATACCCCGATGATCTACAACCACAAATGTCACATTTTTTTAATATTTCATCTTCCGACGATTAGTTCCGCCATCTTACCTGTAAAAAATCACCCCTTGCCAGCAATAACGCAGTCAGCAAACGGGTACAGAAACCGAATATGCCAAATAAAAGAAATGCGTGGCGCATTACTTTGGTAACAGAACTGCAAAAGCCACAGCGGTTTATTAGTAATTCGAATGCGCCACTCGGCTGTTGCCGGCTGATTCCGTGATTGACAGGTGAGACAATATGGCGGATATAATACAATTTGATAAGTTTTCTTGCTATTTTTCATCAATTACGTCGTTTTTTATAGGTGTCAGTGTTTTATAATCAGTAATAAATCCTCTTTGCGCGGGAATGGGGCATTAGTACTGTTGCACATGCCGGACATACTGACTAACAAAAATATTCGAGGTAAGATGGCTCATAACAATGCTACTGCAAATATGATAACTGATTTTTTTTTACTTTTTTTTTATTTCCCCTGCCATGGCATATTTGTGAATTATTTATTTTTTATTTTATTTCCCCCCTGCTGGGTTTAGTGTTGAATTTTTTTTTTAATATCTGTACCCCTCCTATGCATATTTTTTAGCCCCAAAAAGTGGTCATCCATAAGATCAAGTTTGGATGGCCTAATAGAATATGACATAAGTTCTTGTCTGAGAAAAAACAAAATTATGAAAAAAGAAATCAAAGGCAACATGATCAAGGTATTAGGAGTAATGTTTCCATTTAATCTTCTATTCCATATCGTTCTCTAAATCAAACTCCTTCAAGATGCATCACCCAAAACCACTGCACTGACTGTATACTTGTATTGTATTGTAATTCCTTATTTTGATTGGAAATTGAAGCAATGTTTTCATTGTTGCTACATAGTATGATCAATGAGGAAAGAAGAATCTGCGTCTCCGTTGAAATGTGTTAGAATGTGGATGGAAATCAGCACAGCTTTTTTGTAACATATAAACCCAGATTAACTGTCAAATACCACACCATAGAACAAACAAGCATCATAAATAAATGATGGTTGTTTCTGTTTCAGGTATTAATATTACCATCTAACAAACAAAAAACACAATCTATTTTTTCCACCACATTTACACTCTGCCACAGCAGTTCTAGTCTCTGCTGTTTTTGGCAGAACTGACTTTAAGACAAATACAGCATTTGGGTCAATATATAGGGTGAAATATTTTTTGCCAGATAGTCTCAGAAAAATCATAGAAAATTCATAACCTGCAAACCACATAAGTAAATATATTTGTCAATGCAAAAAACTTCTAACTCATAACTTTTGTTTTAAAAACTCTATACATAACGTTTGATTCACCATTGAAGGTTTGTCATTTGAAAACCATAACTTCAGTCACATATGCACAACTAGTGTACAAGTCAGAGTCAATATCCCAGGCATTCAAAATACCCATAACTTCTGCTTTATTCATAACTTTTCATTCATAACCTTTTCAGATAGGTCTACCCCATTTGGCAAGTCATAACTTGGACTTTATTCATAACTTTGCTTCCTATTTGTTGAAAAAAAAATCCCCAGCCATTTAACCCTTTACCCCTCAAATCGGCCTAAATCGGCCGGCTGATTTCAAGTGTTTGGGTGTCAAAAGCTTTGTATAAATACAAGTCATTCGTTTGGGGTATAGCAGCGGTGCCATCGTGATTAAAACTATAATGTAAAACCGTATGAGGAACCGTCTAAATAATTTATTTTAATGTTTAGCTTTTATTTTAAGAAATATACAAAAGTTTCATTTGACAGCATTAATATGCACTTCGAAATGGCGCCATGTTTGCAATATCGCACCAAATGCAAAAACACCAATGTTTGATCGCGTTGTAGACATACTCATAATGGTTCAATCTTGATGAGAAATACATATTCGTGTTTCTAACAACTTAAGCTTTATTATGATATAGAAATGAGTTCCAAAAACACCTGATAAATATTTTTAATTATTTTCTAAATACTGTGATTTATTTATTCGATACTACGCTGCAAATTCGGGTATTATACAGCAGTCTTAACTGATCTGAACATGGCCATTGGAAATGTGATGCTTGTTTCAAAACATTTGTGAAATTGGGAATGGGGTAAGCCAAAATGGTTGCTTTGTATTTTGGTGAAATGATGGTTGAAATACGAGCATTTTTTAGGAAATTATGGTAGTTTAAAGTTGGCAATGCAGCTCCGACAAATGGAAAGATTTTATATGCTCTACGCTGCAAATATTTGCGAGGATACGAGCACTGTCATGTAATAAAACGTGAGGGGTAATGGGTTAAAATACCCATAACTTCTGATGTAAATATTTCGATTTCTGACAGGAAGTTATAAATTTTGTGAAAACAACTGAAAATTCCAGGCGATTTCCCGATTATTGCCCAAATCAACAAAATCCCTGCCATTTTCCCGTGCTCCCGTGTAGAATCTAAAATTCCCGGTTTTTCCCGCCCTCCCGGTACTGCTGGAACCATGTGAAAATGTCTGCAGAAGCAGACGAAACTGTCAAACGGTTAGAAAATTTCTGTGTTGTGAAAGATGAAAATAATATATTTACATAATTACCAACACGAACTCATTCAAGGATATACAATGGTCACCTGTTGGCGTTTGATGGGCCTCTCCGCGTTGAGGTCTATGTCAAAGTCGACATCTTCGATGTTGTCACGCACCGACCGGTCGAGTTCCCACTCCACGTCCGCATCGGAGTCAATCACGATCGGAGAGTCTACAATACACGAAATAAGGCATTAATAACTATTCATCTAATCACAGGGTCAGGATTCGCCACTTGTTGACGAGTAAAAACTAGTGGAGGACGAGTGCTAATTTCTAGAAACTCGTCCTTTTGACGAGGAGCAATTCTGAATAATTTGTCATACAGATATAAAGTTTGTACAAAGAGGACGAGTAAATTTTTTGCAGGACGAGTAGATATTTGAGGGTTACTGGTCCTGCTGAACAAGTAGCTCTTTTCAATCTAATCCTCACACTGTAATCATACATTATATCAGGGTGCCCAGTGATTTTGGCAAATGAAATCTAAGGTTATTTCTAGTTTTTTTTCCAGGTTTAAAAAAATATCTTTTTTACACATACACCTGGATGTGGGTGCAGTTACAAATGAAGAAAATACTGTATTCGTTCTAGTATGTGGACGGTTAACCGGTTTACCGGCTACGGTCGATTTTCCATACATAACCGGTTCTTAGATTGACAAACCGGTTATTAATTTTGATGATTATTTTCATTACCAAAAAATATATTCCACACATACATTAATCCTTTGCGTGGTATGATATGTCACGTTCAAATAAAATTTCCTCCTTGCCGGTGAGCGATAAAACACAAAACATGTTAAACCGCTAATTTTTTTTTGATATTACTAATCAATATATCGTTTCGCTCGACGTTTCTAAACATGAGAGTAGATCTACTCCATACATATGTAACACATTGTTTTGACTAGATCTACTCACACATGTAACATATTGTTCACGGAGTACTGCAAATATGCACGCATTTCCTGAAAATGAAATGAAATACTTTGGTGAGTGATGATTTGCGGTTAACTGGTTACGGTTCGGTTTTGTAGGGCCGATTAACCAGTCTCAATTTTTTCTAACCGTCCACATACTAATTCGTTCTAATAAGCGCACTGTGCGCTTATGAAAAACAAATTTCTACAAAAAACAAAAACAATTTTTCGCGGTTCATACATTTTTTCTTTTTTCCCTCGCTTCGAACTATGAATATCAACATGTATGAACCGTGAAGATTGTTTCACAAAGCGCCTGCCGTGGTTCTGTTGTTATCCGAATAATACTGACATGTTAGGCTTACAATATGGCAGCAGGTAAATAAAATAGTTTTACAAAAAAGCAAGATTTGTTTAATATTTAATCTGAGTAAACAAGGGGGTGCCCTTAAAAGAACGAATACAGTATACACATGTACTGTATTTACCATTCATTGTAATGTGTTAGGTGTAACCTACATGTTAAACAGATACAAGTAGATGAGTGAAAAATAATGTGATAAGTGTCAAAAAGATGTCAAAGGTGTCACATGGATTCAAATATTAATCAATAGTTAGGATTACAGATACTCGGGCTCCATGTTCAGTAGAACATCCAATTAGGGCACCCTCAATAAAGGTAACACCTCTATAATAACACAATTTATACTTTGTCTTCAGTTATATGTTAAGTTTTCATTCTAAATGGCTATTTAGTAAATGTACCTGTCATATAGATGTGTAGTATATTATCTATTTCTAACTTTTAACGCCATGTTTAATCTGAGTCTTATCGCCCATCACGTACGCAATTCGTTTCGATATTTGTGCGTGTGTTGGAATTAAAACCTGCGGATGCTGTGATGACACGCCGTTTACCAGCAGATGAAACAAGTACAATTTTAATACCATGATATCTGTAGCATGACAGAGCCACTATAGTATTAGACAGTGCTGGAACACACATTATTTGTAGCAGATTACATACTTAGTAATTGTGTACTTTTCATCAAGATTTCCATAATAGTTTAGTAAACATCTTTATTGCCCACATGTCAACGTTGTTTAGCGACGTTAAGCTCTCTGAGCACTTTTGACCTAATTATTATATTTCTCACATTTGGGGAGGCAATTGCCATTGAATTCATATCAAATTTGGACGTGTTGTTTTAAAAACTTTTTTAACAGTCAAGAAATAAACTGGTCATTTTAACATTTGCATGTAGAATAAATAGTACAAAGTAGTTATTAATAGGGCTTGTAAAAGATCAATTTCTCCTCGAGCTAAGCGGCTGTCCAACTTAAATTAAATGCAAGCTCAAGTAAAATGGGTTCTACTGTATATTGTATAAATAGAAATGGAAGCAAGATAGATTTTAGAATCTTGCAAGTTCTCTTTTAATGTTGATAGTTGATATTTCACTTTCTAATAGATCCAATCATATATTAAAGCATTGAAAATTAACATGGACTTTGCTTGTCAATCCTCTCATTGCGTCGCTTCAGCTCAGCTGCTGAAGCAAGCATTGTGTTTGGTTCGTTTGTAACTATGTTTGTAACTATGTAACTATGTAACTATGTAACTATGTTTGTATGTCTCTGGACAAGCTAGCGGGCGTACCGATGAACCGATTTCGTTCAAACTTTACACAACTATCAGGTTTGAGACGACACCGAAGTGATTCGATTTTGGGCAATCTGCCAATTAAACTGTGGTTTCTAGAAGCCCATTCATGATATTCTTACTGATATTCAATGCAATTAAGGCACCAAGAAAAATCCATATTCCAACCCAAGCAGCAAATATTGATTATTGGGTTTGAAACTGATATTGATTAGTATCTGTTATTCAAACAGTACTATTGTATTGCAACACAAATATCTTTTGCCTGGGTATATTGATTCTCATTCATTCTGATGTTTTCTCCTCAAATTATTCATTTCTTGATTGTAAAGTATACATCATTTCAGTATATATCTTAATTGCCCATAAGTCAACGTCGTTCTAGCGACGCAGTGTTCTTTGAACACTTTTGATCTAGTTTATGGTTTTATTTGCAGCAAAAACTCGGAGTGTGTTTGTTTGTCACAATAAAATACAGATCATTACACAAAATAAATAGTTTGGTCTACTCAATCAAAAAGTTAATGTATATTGCTGTTAGGTAATAGAAATCCTCTGCTTATAAACCGAATAACCTTACAAAGTCTATCTAATTTCTGTTATAAAATAGAAAAAATAGAGGAATGATAGAACAAAGGTGGCAAATTTCTTGAACTTACAGAAAATTTGAATAAATTAACTAAATCCTTATTGGAGGGTTAAAAAATATGTCAACTAACAATTGTCATGATATACTTGATTTATGAACACAACATATCATTATAATCTCAGGGCTGATGGGTTTTCACAAACATCACACGCCCCCTAAATTTCTCACCATTTTATAAGTACACCATCCAGTATCTGAAAACAAATTTGTTGGACTTTTCGGTTGGTAAGTCTAAAAAAATTCTTTTCTACACTAACTATAATTATGGTGTTCTAAAAAAAATGACAAGAAATTTAGCGGTCATTTTAAATACACAAACTCTCCTCCCTCCCCCTCCCCTCAGCATGATGACTAATATCATATCTTGCAACATATATCTATTTCAATGAGTAAAGATTCGGTTCATCCAGGTATCTTAAATCTTGTTTTGTAAATCATTATATTTGTTCATTAGCCTTGATGTCTGAAGAGCCATGCAAGCGACTGGAACAGAGCAACGCCTGCCTGATTTTTCTGGATTGTCAACAGCTGACAAGAGAACCAAAGAACCCCAGAGAAAACTCGACACAGTAAGAATACCAGATGTGCAGGGTATGTATTTTGTTGATATTTCTGCAAAGTATGTGGTCATAAATACTTGAATAAACTGTTGGAATAAATGTGAGAATCTGATTCAATATTGTTGGGCCCAAATTTAACAAGTAAAACAAAATTTCTTTCATATTACTTTGCAATGAATAAATACATGTACCTCGTTTATAAAATGACAAAAGTATCTTGATGCAATCTAATTTGAAATAATGTTACTCTATTACAATGTAGAAAGAGCAATGCCACCAGATGAGTTCCACCCAAGGGCTGGAGCCAAACCAAATGCACCCACACCGAGACGACAACTTGGTATGAAATAGTTCATATGATAAGGTTGCTTTATTCAAAACAGCTATGTTTACCAATCTGTACCAACCAAATGTACCAAGTTGCTAGCATATAAAACTGCTATCACATCAATAACAATTGAACAAACTGGAATATTTGAGAATTCTTGCAAAAAAGACAAGAGCCACACATTAACGAGAGGGTTTGGGCCTTGAGCACCCGCTTATGTATCAGCACAATATGTGGGAGTAACCACCAAGACGATTCTCAATAACAACCTTGTTTTTTAACAATCAAAAATCAGAGAGCACAGTAATAAGTCGTTTGGTCGTTAGAATCGACTCACGTTTTGTCTATACGACACAATATTTCAAGTGACTCGTCCGGACGGGCGACTCACGCTTTGGGGACAAGGGAAGCTAATTTGACAGAAAAATCATCGTGTTGTTTTCATAATCGTATCTTCCCTTTTAAGTGAGCCATTTTGTTCATTTAATTCTGCATCAACTTCCGTATGTGTATTAAAATGTAAAAGTAAAAAACAAGATGACGTTCTGTTTTATGGTTTTCCTGTTAAATTATCGATTTTCAACAAACATTCAGGGCCAAATTTCAGAACGCCAACAAAATACTATTGCATTTTCTTTGGAATCAATCTTAAAAATGATATTTTTAATTTAAAGCAATATTTTATTAATACAACTCAATTGTTAGATCTACACAACGTTCTAAATATCATTTTCAAGCCTTTGTCTCTGTATGTTAACGTTAAAAATCATGAGTATGTTAAGGTTTAACAAAAACTAGTCAGTCCTAACCAATTTTAAGCCAATGTTGTTGACAATGGAACGCCTGCTCCTTGTTCTAGTTGTTCTAGTAGCACTTATCTAGTGGTGACATTGCTAACTTTACAAATCACGTCCCCTCCTCAACTGGCATTTTGTGTCATGCACAGATGCAGTTTCGGCCATCGAGTTTGATAATGAGATGATGAAGAGGATGCTCAAGCTTTTATGAATCTTGGAAAATTATTTGATTTACAAGCTGTGACTGATGACAGTTATCATAATATGCTGTCCCCATGCCTTTTTGTTGTTGTTGTTGTTGTTATTTGTGTTGTATATGACAATAAATACCTGAATTCATATAATCAGTGTTGTTATTCATAGTTTGTAATTAATTTTCGGACGACCCAGAACATTACCCGGACGACCTACGTTTTGAGGTAGGTCGCCCGGCTGGGCAAGCTACAATTTTGAATTACTGTGCTCTCTGCAAAAACAAAAAAACACAAACTTTATGCATAATATTGTAAGAAACCAGCAATTCAGGTTTCATCCAAATTGATTCAGTAGTTTCTGAAAAGATTTAAAAAAAATGTTTCTACAGACAGACGCCAAGTGATGCCAAAAGCTAACACGGCCTTCAGCCAAGGTGAGCTGAAAAAACTTGCCATAGAAAAATGTTGCTACTTTTATGACAATTTCCACAAATGAATCTGTGAATATTTTCAGCTCCCACATCAGACGCGACCCACAAAGACAGCAGAATCACCATCATCGGAGGTAAAACTGAAGTTTAGCCATGTGCCCAATTCTGGCATGAGAGCCAACCTGGGAGCTGGGAGTGGATGACATCTCTCCCAGAAAATCTGGCTGGCATGGCTGTAACTGCCATAGATGATGGACTGTTTATGGCAGGGGGTTTGGACGAGACCAATAAAACTACCAAGCACTGCTATGTGTATTTGTCAAAGAGCAATCAATGGCACAGACGGCAGGACATGCAAACTTCCAGGCAGTGTTCTGCTGCCATCACAGCAGGGGACCGTGTGATTGTGATGGGAGGTGAGAGTGGTGGTAAAAAGGGGCGGAGTGTGAGGTCTACAATGTGGTGCGTGATGTATGGACCACTATGAGTGCCATGCTGCAGGGTATGAAAAACCCTATTGCTGCTCTCATCCAATCACACATCATTGTTTTCAATGATGGTCCAACAAACAAAGCTCAGTGTGATGGTGATGAATTTTAAGTCCAGATTTTAAACACTGTGACAGGAGAGTGGCAGTTTGGTCCCTCATTACCTGCCCATTTCGGCCGTACATATGGTGCCCAAGCTGTGTCCTACAATGACACGATGCTGGTGGCTGGAGGTAAAGCGCGAATTTTCGCCCAATACAGCCCCAGCGCCAGCACATGGCTAAAACTACAACACCCATATCTACACCATCTATATGGTGCAATGGTTGTCAGTGGGGGTAAAGTGGTCATTATGGGTGGGGAATGTATGAATGAATCAGGAAGTGGTATGTAAGTGATGCGATAGAGGAATATGATGTAGAGCGTGATGTGTGGGTCATGAGGAAGAAGATGCCGTGTGGTCTGGGCAGTCATCGCATTGTAAAGATCAACTAGGCACCTTTCAAATTACTACGTGTAACATACGTTTGACGTAAAAAAAAGCCAAATGCACAGAAGGCGCTTCTTACATACAAAGATTTACAGCATTTTGCGGTAACCTAACAAAAGTTTGTTAAAGAATAGGACAAGTTTCTTGGGTAGACGGATAAATGAACTTTACAGATGTATTATTTGCATCCTCTTCTGTTATATAGACATACTGGTAAGGATGTATAATGCAGTTATAAGATTATAATATTCACTCATAAATTTAATTTTCACGTATAAAAAATCATAAAAATAAATATTGTCATTAACCTACCCCTACTTAACTGTAAACCTATTCTCTTTTCAACACTACTAGTTGCAGTTACGTATTTATCATTTAAAATAACACTTTATCACTTTCTAACATGTAGTTTTTAATTTTCAAGCTTCTCTCTCTCTCTCACACATGTCTTTTCAGCAACCATATTTCTATGAATGATAGATATAGCTGAAGACAGGTTTTACAACCCTAAGCTTCCATTTGACTATATCAAGTGGCCCTGTCTAGTTTTTAATAATATGTACAGAAATGACAACTGATTTTGCCCTACTTTATAAATGTATTAAAATGTAAATGTAAATGCAGTGTGCAACCTGCTAGAGGTAATAAGTTTGCTCAACACTTACCATCAGACCCGACCGGGAATCCGAGTCCAACTCCCTATCCACTTGGCCACGGAAGCACACACTCAATACAGTACTAACACTTTGTGAAGACGTCAGACAAACGTTTTTCTTAAACCCATAGAAATGTCAATACTGATACACAGTCTGTATCATAATCACAGTTCATGAACGTGAATGCTTCATTTCAGCCAAGTAACATGTGCATTTGTTTGTGAGACGCACGTGCTGCGATTTCAAGCCTTTTTTCACGTTAGACGTACGTTCTCGGAAAGGTCCATTGATGAGAATGTGATGGCTTTGTGGGGAAAGGCTTGTGTCCTGTTGACATGTATGGCGAACTGAAAATGTCATAGATATAATTATTTTTTTGATTTCATGCATCCTTTTGAAATTTATGGTTAATTGAAAATGTCATAGATATTATTTCATGACATATTTTTTTCTCTTATTTTATAAGCATAAACATTTGAGACACTGACATTCAACGTGAACATGGCTTTCATTTAGCTGTCATATAATGCACTTAGTACATTAGAACACCGGCAAAAAGTTGCGTGGACAAAGGCAAGTAGGAATCAGAGAAGTAAAATTCTATCTACTTTTCTGACAGACAACTGGATTTAAATTTTATTGTTTTTTAATATGCTCCTTTAGTATGGTTATTTGAATGACCTGCTAGATTATTTGATTTACATATTCCTTAGCTTAATTTCATTTGCCTTTCAACAAAATTAATACATGGTAGATCTAACCATTTTCTTCATATTTTCTCATTTTTGCAATCTAATTAGCATTCAATTCTTCAGTGTTGCTGAAGTGCATTTTCAAACGTGTCAGTTTTAACCGACACGTTGACAGTTTCGAATTAGATATTATGAAAAAATGTGACAACTTGTTTGCTTGTGATTACTCAGCAGTGATCAATTGCTGATGATTATAAAGGGGGCCATGTGGTGTGTGTACATGGACCTCCAGTGGCAGGTTAGTGAAGTAACTGAGTCTGGGGGTGAACGTATTACACTATTGTTTGCAAACAGGTAGTTCTGCTGTATGGTGTGACTCTCCACTCCACAGAACACACGCCTTCTAATTAACGAGGCTACTGAAGCTAGTACTTGGTGTCGACACTGTCATGTCTTATATACTCAACAGTGGCGACACATGTGCGTGTAGTGCGTGTGTGTGTGTATTATTACTTGTCCGAGAGTCTTGCAAGCACGCTGCTTCCATTCTCTCATCCCAATCGTTTGGGTCCCAGTTTCGAAAAGTAAAGATGCCGCGTCTACAACCTTTAAATGGCCCAGCCATTGTTGTAAAGAAATATTTCTGAAATGCAACAATAATATGCATAGAAGATACACATCACAAGAAACGTGAGCATGCATGTATTACAGTAAAATCAACAAATTAGAAAATCAGTATAAAAAGTTCTTGGAGCTACTCGAACCATATCATATTAAAACAGAAAGTCAGAACAGATTGTAGCTACGCTGGGATCGATATTTACCGTGTGGGACAAGATTTCAAAATACAAGATGTTCATGAAAATCACCCTATCCTACTCACATTATTTAAATTTTTACGATATCTGTTTGCAGAAATCTGTTCCATAAGCAATCCGCACAACTTGGAAAAATTTGAATAAAAACCGGCACTTACTTAGAAAGCTATGGGCATTTAACTACAAACACTTGTGTTCTCGCTCGTGTGTTGTCTTATAACTCAGTTGCAGAACGCGCTACCCCAAAAAGCAAGATTTCAGACTTGTATTTTTGAAGATGGTCTAGCCCCGCATCAAATGTGACTATGTCCTCCATTTTGGTTTTAATTGTCGTAAAATCGTATGTAGAACCTAATCATGACTGCAAATTTCTAAAATTGGAAACCCTCCCCTCTGAATTCATGACCAAAGTGTTGATCACATGGTTTTTTCACTGTTTGGAATGCTATGTTTTGCAAATGTCTGGATTTGCTTTCATTATCCTAATCCTTATTTTCTCCTCTTTCAAATGATATATAATATAAAGGTTTAATCTAGTTTGACCCGGCGAACATAAGCCTAAGAATAATGCATGGTCACGGGAGGTTCGCCTTAGTTTTGAGACATGCACCAATGAAAAATGCCCAATTAACATGAATTATGGAGGGATTAAAAAATGACAACAAATAGTTTTTTATTCAGAATTATTTTCTCTTTCTAATGGTATGTATTATATTAGGTTTGCTTCTTCCTCCTATTTGTGAAATGATAAAACAAGTGATAAGGTCGTAAAATCCTGAGCATTGCATGGCCGTCGTAGCGGCAGTTGACAAATAAAAACACCACACTAGATATTGCATCATATCTCTGTTATCAGTTGTCCTACAAATTTATAATTTAGATGGAAATAATCTGCAGTAATATGCAATTCCATTCATATAAATAAGCGTATGTAATTATTTTAATCTAATAGTTTATTTTGAGCATCAATCACTCGCAACGTCATATTTGACAGTCCGCGATCGGCGGGAAAACACATGACGATGTTTGCGCATTAATGCAACAAAACTCTCTGAATTGTTTGTGTTGGGATGGTAAGAATAAGAACTACAATGCATTTTTCTATGACATACTTTATTTTTACATAAATTGAAACTAGTCAAAACACAGCAATAATTTTAAAAACCCATCTTATATTTGGTGAGTACGCAACAGCAGCTTTTTACTTGGTTTTGTAGCGAGAAACGTCGAAAGTTGGTGCAGATTTTGAAATGCGTTTAACATAGGTAAATGGGAAAATCGTGTCTACAAAATTTCCCCCAAAACCTAGGACTAATAAGCCTAGCCAAAACAGACAAAGAAATGTGAATAACTTCGTCAATTCTTGTCGGATTTTGGTGATCTTTTGTTTAAAAAATGATTCCCATGAGACATAGAATTTTTTCAAAATAAAAAAAATAGAAAATTTTTCAATTTTATCCCAGTGTAGCTATCGAAGGCGCATGATCAGACATGTCCCATCCGAAATTCCTTATATTATCGCCCATTCATTTCGGTTATAATAAATTAAATAAGCATTTTAGATAATATTTTAATAAATGGTCATTTCTATTGAACTTCATAAGTACGTATGGTGGTATTAGTGTATCTTAATACATTTGTTTTTACTCCAAATGCAATGAAAATATGAAACTCACTTCAGCCCGTCGTGTTTTCACAGCTGGCATACATGTGCTTGTGCATGTGCGAGTTTGCATCCAAAAATGTATGTTTCGTATATCTAAGATCCCAGCAGGCACACTGACGTCACGTCAACGTTGGAGTCTGGTTGTATTACGTTGTGACGTCAGCCAACGTAAATTCAAAGTCAAGGTGACGTTGATTGACTGACGTTGATACAAATCAGATTTCCATCGTCACCCCAACGTTGATTGACTGACGTTGATACAACATCAGATTTTCATCGTCATCCCAACGTTGATTGGCTGACGTTGATACAACATCAGATTTTCACCGTCACCCCAACGTTGATTGCCTAACGTTGATAAAACATCAGATTTTCAAGTTCAGCTCAACTTTGCTCGTCTGACGTTGATACATTGGATTGTGTAGTTGTTTCAATATGGAAGTAATAGTGGATGGACCTCATCTCCACGATTGGCATGAAATAGAAAATCTTTTCCACATACAGGTTTCATTGAAGGTAATAGCGCTGTGTTGTTATTATTTTAAACTGAGCACATATTATATATAATAGTAAAGATATCATAAACTATATAATAGTGGGTAGATCTACAATTTGTTCGCAATATAAACTGAAGGCTCATTAGTAATTTCATGATTTTTGGCTTCAATCAGGCTGAGAGATAGGTAGTGTCAGGACATGTATGTATTATCCAGTTGTGGGTGCTATCAGGATGGGGAGGGTGCTATCAGGACTTGACAGGCAGTGTGTGAAGTGTCCCTGATACTGAGATGTCCATATTTGTAGTTTTATGCTAACATTATATATCAGAACGGCGGAAGAATGAAACAGTGACTTTTGGGACCGAGAGAATTAGAGAGGTGAGTGTCCTTTTAGCGGTTGTTCTGTACACTACATATGCAGGGATGAGAGCCACCTGTATGTGGTTCATGTGGGCGTGTGAATGTCTCCTTTGTTATTGAAAACATTTGTCATTTGGCTTTACGCTGGGGTTTTGTCCGGCTGCCTTGCTATAAGAACTGTTTTTGTTACGCAGTATGTTACTTATTGGTTGAAGGTTGAAGTCAAGCCCAATTCAGTTATACTCATATTATGCACATTTCATTTTGATAATCATCACATTTCTCATAGGCAGATCCAGGGGTAAACCCCCCTCCCGGTTTTCATTTTGCATGTCCGCAAATAAGAAACCAATGATATCCTTTAGTTGTGCCCCCCCCTCCATTTCCAAAACCCTGGATCTGCCGGCGATTCTGATCAATTTTCATATACAAATGCATGACGAATTCACCAAATTACACTGTCACTGTTAACCCTAGGTGAATTTATTTATGTGAAAACAAAACAAACTTTTTTTTGACAATGGCACAATTTGAGAGAAAATGCAGAAATCGAATTTCTTCATAAATCAACCTTAAAGAAAAATTCCCAGGACTTTGAAACCTTGGAATGTAGAGGATCTCCAGCCGATAAAAATTTGAGTTTTGACACGCTAAATTTAGAACTGGACACCTTTGCCACATATCCAGTCTATATAGTCAACCCCAAAATGTTAAGAGAATTTTAAAGGACCCATTTATTTAAATGAACGAAAAATGTATCCGATTATGAATTTGACAATGGCAATAAGAATACAGTGTCCACATAAGACAAGTATAATATAGTTACCATGGAAAATTATGTAGAGATATGCGATTGTTAGAGAAGGTGGTTGCTGTTAATGTGCCTTTAACCAAAAACCCATTTGCACCTTGAGAGAAACTCAAGAATCCACATGACAGGTTCCGCCACCAGGTTATTCATAGAAAAATGAGAATGGGACAATGAAAAACTATCCACATAATACATGTCCATGGACATATTGAAAACAATATACAAACAGGACACCTTTGAGAAAGTCAAAAATTTATTTTATAAAATTTCAGTAAAGAAAGTTTTATTATAAATGACGGAAACGAAAAATGAGAGAAGAGAGAATAGAAAAAGTATCCACATAAGACCAGTGTCTTTATAGGGTGCTAGTGTGCACAGAAGGTTGTACTGTAATCACATTTGCATTTGCAGCTTTTAAGCTCGTCCATACTGTCGTCTCATAAGGGGTTTATTTAGAGATGCGGCTAAATATACACGTCCACACTGGTCAAACCCATCATTGTAGACCCTTTTGTTGACCAGGTTTGTTTTAACCAGACATATCACAGTTCAACACAGCACCTCCGAAGGCGTCTCATTTACACAGGTTTTTACATTTATATACAGTCTACAACTATCCCCATTTTCCCTAGTTTTTAACATCACAGATAATAGATCTTGGTCCAGAACAGTTTGCCAACCAAAGATCGTATGGTGTGACGTCGTCGGGCAGATCAGGACCTCTGAAGGATGTAGTAGCTCCTATATGGGTGCCATCAAAGACCCTAAAGACCAGATTTGACCAGCATCCACGCCCCAGCAGCACCTCCTCACACGTCTCTTTACACCTACATCAACCAGTTGGCAGAGAGCCAGACAATGAATAACACCAAAGGCTATCAATAGATCGTGACTAGAACACTTTTGAAACAAAAGGATAGTTGTAGACTCAGTATATATAATAGCCCGACCTTACAATAAGAACGTGTCAATGTTTCAATGACCGTGATTAAACCATAATATAAGGTAGTATTTTTTTTCTTATAGTTTTAAATATTGAAATGATATATCTTTATAATTTACAGTGTTTTTCAGTTTAATAAATGTCAAATATGATCGTCTGCTAGGATCTAGTTTGGCATAGACTGATCATGTGATCATTTTGTTGTAAAGTGGCAGATTCTCAGCAAGGTTCTTGGAAGGGATTACAGTAACATAACATCAATATGCAGTTTTGAAAAATGTGAAGTAAGTTCAATTTAATTTTGAGTTATTGTTTTGAATGTTCAAGAAAAATACAATATGATTCATATGAGATGAGACAGAGAAAGAGGCCCCTTTACATGGGTCAAAATTGACACAAGTTTTTGAGCCACTTTACCTGTAAAAGTGACATAAATGTAAATAAATGTACGGCATCTTTGGCACTCGTTTTATTGAAAATACTTATCTATTGATACGAAACACTCTCACATTTATATGTGGACATCATATTAAAAAG
The DNA here is from genome assembly GCA_019095985.1 of Streblospio benedicti. Classification (NCBI taxonomy): domain Eukaryota; kingdom Metazoa; phylum Annelida; class Polychaeta; order Spionida; family Spionidae; genus Streblospio; species Streblospio benedicti. The sequence goes on along the minus strand of JAGTTF010005230.1, from coordinate 346 downwards.
TGACAAAGGAACTTTTGAATGTCTTAAATAGGGCCTTAAAGTTGACCCGGGCGTTTGGCGTGATTTTATTGATATTTATTCCACTAGGCATAACAGCGTCACAATCCAGAAATCAGAAGTCCGACCCGAATAGAAAATACTATAAAAAATGATGTGGCCTCATATTTCAAGCATGCTCCAAAAGAAATTGTAAAAAGAGACACACCCCAGCAGACTGACTTTATAATATTGTGCAACTGGATGTCTTCTAAACATTGCTGCATATTTTTGTCTCACAAGGACACAAGTTTTTTACCTTCAGAAGTAACATCATTTTTAAAACTTACTGTACACCTTTATTTGTACA